>OZ024917.1:37903181-37950681 GCA_964017125.1 Flabesymbios commensalis | reverse complement strand
GATCGTGCCTATGTCACTGCTGCACCAAGGCTGTGGAACTGTTTGCCTGCCGATATCAGATCTATCACTACTATTTCGTCATTCAAGAAACATCTCAAAACTTACTTGTTTAACGAAGGATAAAAGCAGCTTCAATAATATTTTTCAACAGCAATGAACATGCGCTTATGAATTACGTGTGTTTAGGCGCAATATTAATTTTAGAAATAGTAATAGTAATAGTAATAGCCACCGGCCGACAAAAAAATTATAGACTTTAATGAAATCAGCCAATAATTAGTTAATATTGTAGACTAACTGTCGATCAGTTAAAACAATCGCTGACCTGAGTTAAAATGGCCACCATTCACACCTTTTCAAGTACAAATTCCAAATTTAATTTTCTGGTATATTATATGTCGGGAGGGTGGCAATCTGCCACTCCGCCCGTGGCCATCCTGCCCGTGGGGTGCGGCACCCTGCTCGTGAGGTGCGGTGGGGTGGTCGTCCTTTGAGAGTGTGTTTTAGACCAATATTTGCAGGATATTGGATCTCGGCTTTAAATAAAAACCTCTTAGATTATTTTAGTATTAGACTGTATACTGTTCTGTATCCCAGATAATGAAATGAATGGGGCTTTAGGACACCTTTGTGCACATATGGGTTTAACTGGGCTAGGAGAACCTCCTGAGGATAGTGAGGTGAACGAGATGACACTGCCCTTCAGACACAGGATTCGAAATTCGAACCCTGGCGGTCTGATGCCGAGCTCGCTACCTCTCGGTCCCGGTCCCCACAATATTGAATATTTACGATTGAGCAGGGAAGACACATTTGGTTTCTTCGAAACTTGAATGCTAGAGCGGGGTTTGAACCCGCGATCTCCGACTTTCCAAGCAGACTGGCAGCTTTAACCACTGCACCAGGTCCCCCGCCCAGCTAGAGAACGTTCCAGTCAATTAACACAATTAATGGCCACGAGGCGTTGAACGTGGGGGTGGGGCTGAACTGTGGGGTCTATTGTGGACTCATGTTTCAATTTATGCGGGATGCTTGTACTCTACATGTGGCATATTACCTGGAACACCTTAAATAAATTATGTATTAGATAATTAGTGAAGAACACGGTATTATTAGAAAAAAGCCTCTGAGGGCGGAGCCCGAAGAGGCTTCTTTCTAATAAACTGATTATCGGACATAGTCGTTACCAGAACGCGCCCCACCCCGCCCTTAAACTTTAAAATGTTTACTGTTATAATTTGGACACGCCCATTTATAGGAGAGGGGTTGTGTGCCCATAGAAACTGATGACAAAAGTTAACCTGGTGTTATTTAGAAAAAATAGCAGTTGCTGGTGAGACGTGCTTCATGACAATAACTTGATTTGTGATTTTTTCCAGTCCTTAATAAATATTTGGTATGTACAATATGAACTGTTTTTTGTAAATTATAAAAAAATGTATGCTAATTTGAAATTTGAATTTCTCAATATAATATTTAAGTATATATTTTGTTATTGATTTTATCATGTTTATATATTATTTGATATTTACCATCAAATAAGTCAATGGCTCATAACAAATCATAAAAAAAACCAGGAGAATAAAATATAGTTTCTGGTATTGCTCAGCATAAAATCAATGCTGGGTCAATATCATATCCCAACAAACAGGGTGCATTCAAATTATGTCGGTTTAATGTTGGGCCAGCATCGCAGAAAGTGGACCATCAATAAACCAACATTGCTTTGATGTAGATAAACGCAGTTTTGTTAAAAAAGTTATATGACTACAACTGGCCTACGTAACGGGAGTACGGCTCCCCCCAATGTTTTTAGAAATATACAGCTTCAAATGGGCGAATTAAAAATATTTGGTCGTGTTTTTGTTCTGGGTACGTTGAACGGGGGGGGGGGGAGGTATCAGCCGCCGACCACTTTTTTATCCGCCTCACAAAGCAGTATGCTAAAATCTGGGCCCTCTGTTCAAGTGCCTGGGCTGCTCTCAGACATAGGGGTCTCAAGCATTATTAGCCACAAACATTGGCTCGAATCTGGTTAAATATTGGCCAACGTCAAAAACATTGGAAATACATTTCACTAATGCTGGACCAATGCGGCCTATTTGTCGTGTCCAGATAGTGCTTCGTAGACGGCCAGATAGAGCTCAGTAGAAGGTCAGAACAATGGTCTGGGCGTCTAATAATACCTAGGTCAAATCTAATAATGCTGTTTGAGCTGAATCAAGACGGCATTATTTCAAAGAATGCCCAGTAAACACAATAGAAAAATCACCCTGGTAATGACTATTGTCGATTACACCACGCTCATATCAGACGTTGACTTATTAGATGTGGGCCAGCATCGGAGATAGTGGTAAGCAAAGGTAAATGTCCACTTGAGACCACCATTGAGCTTGAACTTCGCAAGATTCAAAATGCTGGTATCTCACCTGGATACCGAGCATTGGCTTACACAAGAGATTGGGCCAAATGGTGTTTCAGCATTTTAGATGGTTGACTTTCATTAAACAAGATAATTGGTTCAACGTCTGTAATTTAGCCTTAAATGTCCCTCTAGTCAAATGAACTCGTCAATAACCGTCTCCCCACTCTAAAAGTGCTGATTTAATGCTGGTCTGAAGTCTATGACGTTGGATCTATATTAAGCTACCATGGGATAAACGTCTCGTATTTACTTGTGCTGCAGACGTTTCGCCAATACTCGTTAAAATTTATGTTGGACCAGCGTCGCAGCATTGGGTAGGTGTTTCGGTTTTGTATCATTGAATGAAATGTACAGATAACACTTTCCATAAGCTTATTGACATAACGTTACTGCTGTTGTATATCAATATAAATTTTAAGGATAATGACATTACACAATTAGATGATCATAGCTATGACATCTCTTTAAAAACTAACGATTAGATAATAATTTCATTTTATTTCAGATTAACTCATTTAAAGAATCATTCAGCTTCAAAACGCGCATGCCTGGGACGGTCAAGTGTAGGCCAACAGTAGCCTATTGAGTACAGATTGACGGCAATAATATAGCCACTGAACTGATTACAAGATACTACTCAAACGAGACATTGATCCAATGCTGTTTTAATGTGAGGCCAACGTCTGCGACGCTGGCCCAACATTGAACCAACATTGGATAAATGTACAATGTTTGAGAGAAAGTCCTCCTGCCCAGCAAACGCAAGACATTTGTATGACATTTATGCAATGTCGGCCCAACATCTTCGACGTTGGTCCAACATTGCATAAAGTCATACAAATGTTTTGTGTTTACTAGTTGACAATACAAACTTGGGGGTCAAGCAGTTTCCAAATCCCCGCAGTAATACAGTCAGTTTGTTTGCAAGTAGGCGACCAAGTGGGGGCAAAAGACAAGGGCTTTGAATTATTACCTCATAGATGTCGCTCAAGTATATATGAACTTGCTGTGATTTGAGAACTTGCTCTTAATGAGGCTTTGGGTATGAAACGCATATTTTGTATTATAATGGAATAGGGCCTTGGCTTACCCACGGGCACCATTGCCTTCTGGGGGACCCTTGTCCCGCGAATTTTGACAGTTGACTACACCTTTAATTCTCATTCAAATAATACAATGCACCTAGACAAAAATGACAACCATGACAACCATATTAATGATATTTTTAGTAGTGACATATGAGCCTGTTTAAATATTTTGGGACATCCAATTTGGAATGTCCGATGAAAACATATGATTTCTAAGAGCAAACATCTTTTTCTCTATTATGTACTCTATAATAATTATCTATGCTTAGCTATATGTGCGATTTTCTGCGATATCTGCTCTTTTCTGCTGCTTGGATGAGAGCTATTTGGGACATTTTCATCCAGGTGCTGGTCGCTAACACACAGTATTTTGTGCCGCAAGCCAGCTTAGATTTTCCACCCAACATTATACAGTCATACCAGTATATTTCCTGTGTATATTGTATAACTGTGCACTTGTATTCGTTTGAGAACCACATACTGGTAATAACACAATAATTTCTAGTTCTCTACAAAGGGGTACAACAACAAACCCAAGCGGCCTATCAGAAAAGTATGATGGTTGTCACAGCTACAAGCTAATTTAATAATTATGAGCTACCACTTTATCACAAAGGACCCCGGGACATACATGTGGACAGGCAGTTTCAGCGTGGTATCTGGTGGATATTACCATCCTGCGACTACCATGTAACATTTCAATTTGTACTAACAATGGTTATTTAAAGATACATTATCGCTCTTTCTGATGACACCAGAACCAAGTTTATATGTGAAATAGTTTTTGAGTTACATGCAATTTTGTTGACGTAGTGTCTAAAATCAAGAGGCCGAAGCTATACATTTCTTGTGATGCATTTCTGGTAATAATTATTTTTTAATGACATTAAATTCAATTGGCCTGATTTTGTTGTGAGTAAGGGTGATTACGGAGACAATTTTGAAAGGAGGCATACTATTTTCGACTCTACTAATATCAGACTGACCAGCACCATATCGCAACAAGAATAGTTCCCCACATGCAGCGCTTAGCGGGTGCCAGTGCACTTGTAAGTCCCGTTATTAAATGAGATGGCCAAAGGAGATAGTCAGGAGGCTTATGCATGTAAAAGAGCCATTATCGGCAAATTATGAAAGACATTTTTTGGTATGAATTTTGGGCTGATATGTTATTCAACAAATATTTTTGTAAAGGAGCCTAAAAATTTGACCCCGGGAAACCCTCCACCCCACCCTTTTTTCGCGGTAAGGGTCATATCTGCCATAATTTTGTCAATTTTTGTCCGATTTGCGCCAAGTCAACGTCGATTTGGGGATTTTAAGCACCAAGGAATCGATTGGACTTGTATAAAATGCTAAATATTAATAGTGTACGCTATGTCGTCCCATCGGCGTTCTCTCACAGGCTCTAAAATGTGTTAAATAATTGTATACATTCGTTTGTATGGGCATTGTGTGGTATATGGGGGATATGCATGGGTGGTATGCAGGTCAGACTCACCAGATGCGGGTCAGTTGGGATGTAAATAGGCAGATACTGAGCCATAGGGCCTACAACCGGCTATCATGTGTTTTGTGTGCACTAGTATGGACACGCCTACTGGTCAGTTGCTTGTCTGACGTCTGAGAGTCAACATTATTGCGCCACAGATACTAGTATTTAACTATTTATAACATAGTTTAGTCTTAATGTGTTCCAGTTTGATCATAAACACAGATATAGTACGGTAATGATAATGATGACACTGCCCCTGGAGCGGCCATGGCGTGTTCTAATAGATGGAAATTCTGGCAAGGAACCATAGCTTGCCAATGAGCATGAACATACATTTGCTGGACACATGTGTGATTGCGTTATAGCTCAAGCTGTTCAAGGCCCGGGTGAGAAAAACTTCACTGAGCATACAGGTGCTTGGCTTGCAAGCAAGTTACAGAAGTTTGACGAAGAGGGTGTTTTTAATCCCGAATTGAAAGATATTCCCTTCGACACGGCGAATCATCTCTATCAAATCGTCTAAAATCAGGTGCATACAAAAATTAAACGATGCTATGACAGATTTAATGATTCAAAGCTACAAAGAGTAAAACAAGCTGAAAAACGGAAAAATCACACGAAGGACAGCCTTCTAAAGTTTGCGGAGGAGCAAGGCCGGCTTATTCTGTAGTATTAAAGAAGAAGTTTGTATGTACCCGAAACCGGCCCATGTAGATGAGAAACACTTAGGTAATAATATATCACTCCACGCAGCAGGATCAAAGACTATTTTAAGTGACTATGTGAACAAATTTAACGAAGCACTTAAAAAAGGCCACTAAACTGGGTAACATGAAACTCCTGGCTTTGCTATATCGTAATCTGCGCTGTTCTGAATTATATAACCACAACCCTTGTCACATCGAATTTACCAATCAGTACAGAAATCTTCAATGGAAGGGGAATGTTGTGAATGATGAGAACGATATCTCTATTCTTTTAGAATTTGTTGCAATTGGTGCTATAAAACAAGTTATTGGTGATAACAGTGAGAGTTCTTTTCCACTAAAGCAGCTTGAGAATATCTACATTGAAAAGATGCATACTCTTAATTAATATGTTTCATCCCACACCTCCACCAGATTTGCTCAAACCGATATTGGACCTAAAATCATACAACAGAGCAACACATCCAAGTATATGGTTGTAAAAACGACACGTCTTGACCGACTTATATCTGAAACAGATTGGCTGAAGCAATTTAAGAATGTTGTGGACCCTATTCGGGATGAGATCATTAAGTTTTAATTTCTTCCTAAGTCGAGGATGACAGATTTAAGCACCAAATCATATGACTTGCATGGCCCTAAATTAAAATTACTCATCACTCTTCTCTGTCGACACCCTCACTCACATCCCTAATCCTCCTCTTAACATGTATGGGTGGAAACTGTATGATAACAAACTCCTCATTCAATGAACCATGGATGCATCAAAATCACACCTTGAGATCGTCACTGGTAGGCCTACTTGTCGTTGCCGAGCCCTCAAATACCAGCCATGTAAATGTGTTAAAACAATATTAAGTGTCTTTCTTTCCGAACCTGCATCAGAAAGTGTAAACATTTCTAAGTGAACGCCAAAAGAGCTTATTATGCAGTGTCGTCATTTATTTGACGGTTGTCGGTCGTGAAGGACAAATAAGGACTGTCAGTCGTACAGATTTAGTGTTGAGCCTAATGGTTTTTCTACTGTTATTAAAGGAAGCAACATTACTGGGAGTACACGAGTGTCATATCAATTGGTAGTTGTTGTTTATTAACCCTTTTAGCGCGGGTCCCGGAATATCTCGGAGTATGAGAAAGTCCCGATGTCGCTTGTCTCGAGATATCTCGGAGCAGAGTTTTTTTTGTATTTTGTCTGTAAAATCGATGTGGTCCGGCAATCACGGAGGTAACCTAGTTTTGGCTGATAAAAGTTTGTTCTTCTTTTGAGTGTGCATGGATGCACCTCATAATAATATTTGGGCCGATGTAGAGCTGGCATTCTAAAATATTAATTTTAGAACAAAAAATTCAAAATGGCCGCCATACGATCTCAATAGTTGAGATATAAACTTGATTTTCTCACCAAACCATATATTTTTGGCATCATTATCATGCTTAAAATGTTACAGAAATACACCTTAATACACCTTATCATACACCTTATCATTACGATGTTAGTACCATACAGTGATAAACGTGACATTTTACATGATTTTGGGCGGTATACATGTAGTAAAGCACAACCTCAACCCATGTCAACCTTCATACCCAATTATGCATGTATCAATCTTTTGTGATGGAATTCGTAGCTAAGTTACATGCTGCTGCATAATTGTAATGTTGCTTGTTCGATTGACCCTTGAGGAAGGGGGTGTAATAAGGGCAAACATAGGGGTATTACCCCTCCCAATATTAGCACTGTTCTAGAATTCCTGAAAATGTGTGTTGAAATGATAACCGACCAAGAATGTGTCACCATCAGTCCCTTCTAGTGGATGACTGCCCCACTAACAAGCTTGAATTTGATGAAAAATGGGTATTTTCAATATTTTTTTTCGAGTTTGACCTTAAATGACCTTGATGTGACCTTGACTAGATCTTGGTGTGATGCACCAGTAGGCCTAAAGCCCAACTCCTTCTCTTGCTATTATTTACTCATAAGCTAAGATTCTGCTGGTGTCTTCAAACATTACAAAATATTCTGATTTATTTTAACCACCCCCCCTTCCCAGGAATTCAGCGCTGGGAATGCAAGTGTGCCCAGGAGTTCAGTGGTAAAAGGGTTAAAGCTTTTTACCTCAGAACATCATAGTTGATTGCATTTGTTTTTTAGAAAAAAACTGTTTGCGGCCGAGATATGCGAATTTAACACATTTTAGAGCATGTGAGAGAATTCTGAAGGGACGATATAGCGTAAAATATTATAAATTTCCCTTTCAAACAACGTCCAATCGATTGCTTGGTGCTTAAAATCCCCAGATCGACGTTGCCTCGGCGCAAATCAAACAAAAATTGACGAAATTATAGCAGATAACAGTTTACTGAGCCGTATCGCGGAAAAAGGGTCGAGGAGGGGGGGGGGGGGGGTTCCCGGGGTCAAATTTTTAGGCTCCTCCAAAAACATCGTTGTTGAATAACATATCAACCAAGAATTCATAACAAAACTGTCTTTCATAATTTGCAGGTAAATGTGCATAAGCCTCCTGACTGAGACCTTTACGCATTCGCAAGCTCTACTACATGTGTGTTCACATTCTGGTGGACATTGAATTGTACTATGATAGGTTGTGTCACGGGTCAGATATTATTGTCTTGTGATCAATATTTTAGACTGTCTTTGTAAAGTGTCACAGCAGGTAACACATTCTGTTCTGACATTTCAAGCGCAAGATGTATAAGGGGTCGTGTTAGAGAAATGTTGTTTTTTTCAAACACTTAAAAGTTGAAACTGGCAATTTCATAAAAAATGCTAGTACCAAATACTTAACGCACCGGTTTTATTCCTACACATCCTCTTACAGCGCTCGAAATAAGTTTTGGTTATCCGCTTCAAATTGTGGTTGTCTTGACAAAAAGAACCAGCTTGACCTAGCTTGTCACGAGTGCTGACACTGGCAGTCGTGGCGCTGCTTATTGGAACTTTCATGAACTAATTAGGAACTGAATGAAGACTAATATGGCCAAATGAACCATTATTACCAATTATTACACTGCAATATTTTATTACATATAAGTATACTGTTAAATACGTACCAGGTGAAATTTGCAATAATTGCCAAAATATGTTCTTTCTTAAGAGATCACATTATCTAATATAAATGAATCAGACCTTGCCCCCCCCCCTCAAAGACAAATAGTTTTTAGTTCTCAGGTGTATTTTTAGCACACATTAAAACATAATTTTAAATCATACTAGTCCAGCCGATATGAAAAAAAATCACTTCAAAACATGAAAATTTCAAGAATATTTTATGAACGATTTATTCTTAGAAAGCTCATGAACTGCTCTTGAAATTGTTCATGACCATTTAAAGGAAAGAGTTTATGAACTCCATTCTAGAACATTGCTGAGCTGTTCATGAACTGTTCATGTCTGCTCATAAACAGCTAACTACCTCATCAAGCCTGCCTTCAGAAGTCCCGAGGGCGGGGGCCCTAGGGTAGTGGTTAGCACCGCTGCCTTTCACGCCAGAGTTCGGGGTTCGGTTCCCGGTCTCGGCGGTTTGAAAGAAACAAAAATGTTTCTTCCCCATCCACGTGTGAAAGTCAGTATTGTGGGGAGCCTCCGTGACCGAGAGGTAGCGTGCTCGGCCTCAGACCGCCAGGGCTCGAATTTCGAATCCTGTGTCTGGAGGACAGTGTCATCTCAATCATCTCACCACCCTCAGGAGGTTCTCCTGGCCCAGTTTAGCCTATATGTGCACAAAGGTGGCCTAAAGCCCGATTCATTTCATTTCATTTCAGAAGTCCCGAGCCCGGAAACGGGATATAATGGAGTGTCAGAGATCAGCGTCTTTCGGCAGCGTCTACACCGAGGGGCATGGGAGACAATACCCATTACCTCATCAAGCCGGCCTTTAGAAGTCCCGAACCCGGAAACGGGATATAATAGAGTGTCAGAAATCAGTGAAGGTAGGCCTACTCCACCCTTTTCGATATCTACATCAGTGGCTTCGTGTCTCCGTCACTGTTGCAGAATGAATCTCCCTTTAACCCTTTAAGCCCTCACGATGCATTGAAGCATCATTTTGCATCACTGAAAAATGACTTAATTTCCTAAAAACAGTTTCATGGAACTGTTCATCAATAACAGTATCTTTTTTTTTCTTTTGCCACCCATTTCAAGTCATCTTCACCTACTACAAGTCGAGAATTGCGACAGCAATTCGCGGCTTGTAATGGATGAAGATGACGATGGTAGATTCAGGCTTGAAATGGTTAAGACTAGAGTGGTGGATATCGTTAATTTATCCGGTATAGCCGCTGCAGCTTTCATCTGTCTTTTTACACGTCCACGAATCAGTAACGTTAACAAATTCAGCTTTAATAAATCAAACACGCCAAGAGCGCGGCATCGGTTACCCAATAATAAATGTAATAATCTAAAGTTACACCAAATATAATTAGCGCAGGATCAATACAGGAAATGACATGGAGAGGCACAGAGAGTGATGCTCAGATGTGATGAATGAATGCATGAATGAATAAATGAATGAATGAATGAATGAATGAATTAGAATGAATAAATGAATTGAATGGGATTGAATGAATGAATGAATGAATGAATGAATGAATGAATTGAATGAATTAAATCAATTGAATTAATTGAATGGATGAATGAATGAATGAATTGAATGAATAAATAAATGGAGTGCATAAATGAATGAATTAAATGTATGGATGCACGAATGCATGAATGCATGGAATGAATGATTAATAAAATGAATGATTGAATGAATTTATGAATGAAATATTGGATGGATGAATGAAAGAATGAATGAATGAATGAATGAATGAATGAATGAATGAATGAATGAATGAATGAATGAATGACAGGACAAATGAATGAAATGAATGAACGAATAAATGAATAAATAAATAAATTTATTATCGAATGATGGAGAACTATTCACAATCTACCAGAAACTTTGAATTTATACATGCAAAATTAATCTCGAAGCATAATTGAAAGGGAGCTCACCACAAATTGAACTTATTTCATCAGAATTTAATGAAAAAGAAAACAAAAACCGTTGCAAAATGCGCAATCAAAGAGAGAGTTTAAGTCCAGTTATTTGACACGTTTATGTTACACATTTTTTTTCACACATCTTTTTGTTGCTCACTCATATTAATATATTCTTTATTATTTTTTACGTGATACCTTTTCATTCGTGTTTAATATCAGTGTATGCACCATAACCCTTTGCCCCTTGTTAACAATATCTGATGCCTCAGATGCAGCGATGACCTTCTTTTTCAACATGTAGTGAAAGGAGAAGAGAATTATTGGACTAATTTATTTTTTGCTAAAATTGTTCCCGCTTCTCGTTTTATGCACTTAAAAATTGACGGATTATCTATTTTTCGGTAAAATATGCGCACAATTGATTCACATTATTGAATAAGGATATAGGCCAACTATAAGAAGTAGCAATAATAGTAGCAGTACCTGTAGTGTAAGTGTAACTTCCAGCGAGAACAGCTCAGAGAGTGGCGATACAAGTGTATCTGCAACGATAGACAGCGAAATCGGTGTGCAACCAAGATGAAGCAAGTGCACCCTCAGCGAAATAGAATAATGCCCAACAAATTTCAAAATTCAAAATTGATAATAAGGCTAACAAAAAAGAAACGCAGCTTCCCGACGCCACAACCGTTCAAGACAGGCCTATGACAAATAAATGTGTAATAGGTGACCTAACATGCGTGGATTAGCCACACAATTAAAATCAAAACTGACAAATCAGGAGTCGGTATGTGGACATGTATACAAAACTTCTGGTATGAAAATAGCACACTTAACTACCCGACTACCAGGATATGGAAATGAGGATACCGAGGCTGTGATCATGCATCTCGGGACAAATGATACTGGTGATCATGCGAACAAGGCAATACAGACTAAGGCTCCATTTTGAGTGGTACAGTAGGCCTAGTAGGCCAACCACGGGGGGTGGGGGGCGTCACATTTTTTTTAATTTTCGATCGTGGATAGCTCAATGGTAGAGCACCCCCCGTACACCACCTTGGCTTGGGACATTTTTCAGACACCACAAAATTTGATTCTATCTGGAAAACTCGGCTGATAAAGTCAGCGTAGTGATATGTCATTTAAATATGTCCATCAACGCATTAATGAATTCTGAAGTGAGCCTTAATGGTTCGAGTCCACCTTGTCGGAAGTGAGCCTCAAAGGTTATTGGGGGACTCTAGACTCTAGAGTTATATATAAAAGTCATCTATAAAATAAGGGCACGTCAAGGGTTCGAACCCAGGACGGTCACCCCCCTAAAAATTAGGATGAGGCCTAAGTTGGTTGCTTAACCTGGTTGATTCAGCAGAGTGGTTTGTGCTCGGTACACTCAGTAGGTACGATTAGTCGCATTCGGCCTTAAGGATTATGATGTGGGTGGCAGGATGCTTCACGAATGAGTATAACCCTCCGTGGTACCTTCTGGACAGTGCTAGGGAGCCACGGGTTTACATCCAACCTGAAGACCCTGGTTCCCGCCCCGTTGGTTAGTTCGCCCATAACTAATTAACTAACTAACTAACTAACACTAACTAAAACAACCAGACCCCATTCAGACCTGATTTTTTTTACAGTACTTGGGCCACAGTAATTAAACAAACAAAGTGAAGGGGATGTTCCGGAATGTCATAGTTAATTGACGTCATTCGTGGATTTCCCCGTCCGATTTTGCATTCGGATACCGCATGGATCGCTACATGGAGGGATTCGATTTGCCGCATACAGCATGCCGCATACAGCATGCCGCATACCGCACACCGATACCGTATGTAAGGAATCATACCTACTGTAATGTGTTGTAGCGGTTTTTGCCGCAGAACGCTTAACGTATGCCGCATACCGCGTGTAATGAATCCTAGCTCAAGCCAATGTTGTCTTAACGCCGGGTCGACGTGGAAGGTGGAAGACCAACATTTAGACAACGATGGGCCAATCTTTTATATTTACTGGAGGAGGCAGGTAAGCTGGAATATCTGCCATCATTACATAATTACCCAGTAAACACAAAACACTTGTTTAACATTCATACAATATCGGCCCAACGTCTTCGACGCTAGACCGATATTGTCTAAATAGTATACACATACTGCTCAGCAAATACGGAGCATTCAACCAATGGTGGATTAGCGTTGGCCCACCGTCTTCGACGCTGGCCCAGCGTTAAACCACCATTGGTTGAATGCCCCGTATTTGCTGGGGTGTGTCTGCTGGGACGTAGGCGTTGCCTTTATTCAACCAGAGAGTCTGATTGGGCACCCATTCGCTGCGGACGGACGCGATATGATCAGGATCCCATGTGGATATTGATATAAATTAGCAGGGATTTCTTCTCTCCGTCGCATTTCCAGCGAAGTAACATTTGGGGCGTTTGACAGCACCTCTTCTCCTGTTGAGCCGGATCAGGTGAGTGAATTAAGATTTCATACCATGTAATCAGGTAGAAGAGCAACCCCTTTTTAGCTGGCGATATTATTAAGATCCAGGGATCCACCAATTAACGTTCGGGGTTCAACTCAAAACATGGTAGAGACTGTTGATCATATGTTATTCCTTGCCATATTCACATCCATATCTCATGTTAGTCTACTTGCCAGGCAGGTGAACCCAAAATGTTCTTTACAGCAAGGTTTTTTTATGGAGATGTGATACATAGGTTGCAAGAAGCTAGAAAATGCCGGATGCTAAATTTTATATGTTGAGCATTTTTTTAATTAGCATAATTAGCATAATTATTGAGGTGATCCAAAAAATAGCTTAGATCTCGATTTCCAATGACAACAATACTAAAAAGAAAGATTCTAAAATTATATTTTGAGGCCAATAAATAAGTCCAATTAAATTTGAGAGATATAATAAAAAAAATTAAAATGTCTGCCAAGGACCATTTGCTCGCCGTCTTTGAAATCGGCACAGCATTAAAACAGCATTGGGTCAATGCCTCGTGAACCAATGAAACTCTAATCTGGGAGTAACAAGGAGATAACAGGCAATGACAAAACATCCCAGTGGGGAAATAACTGATATATGCCTAGAACTACCCCTAAAGTGCACACAATTTGTTTTCTCTAAATCTTCATAGCTGTATCAGTCGGGTAAAAAATGATTGTTTCTGGTACAATGCAAATCTTGGTATGAAATAAATGAATAATATTTAAAAATTACATGTTACGTATACGACTTAAAACTGTTTTGGAACACTAAGGCGAACTTTGGCGTTCGCCTTCGTCTTCACGTTTTTGTGTTTAACCCTTTAACCGCCAAACTATTCAATTTGAATTTTCACCCACTTGAAGTTGTGTCTCGCTGACGCGATCCACAACTTCAAGTGAGTGAAAATTATTCAGATTTGACAAAATGAAGGTCAACAAAGTTTAAATTTTGCTGATTATTGTCACTTTTTATCTTTAACAGGTTTAAAAGCTGATATGTAATGTGCTGATGAAAAATTGAAAGACGAATATGAACGGCACCGGCGATTAAAGGGTCAATTGACAATGATAAGATGTTTTTTCTCACTTGTGTTCGCGTTGGTGTTTTATTACGCATAATGCTGTTTATCTAGGATACATAAAAATGTAATGATAATCGGCCATATAGTCTTCATATTGATTTCTCATATGAAAAAAATACATGGTACAATAATTTCCGTTATACATCTGGAAAAATTAATGTCTTTCTAAATGTGGTGATAATCGTTGCACTTTTATGTCAATATCAAGAGTGATTATTGCATAAATGTGTGTATATATTATTGTATTTTATCTCATGTAGCATGGATATATACAAGGCACAGACATTTTTTTTTATGCTGCCAAGGACACAGTTTTTGAGGAATAAGGAGGCGCCAACCCATCCAAGGTCCGTGATGTGACCCTGAGATCTCAATAACATACAGGAAAATTAAGCAAAAAGTCGAAGGTAGCTAGAAATTAAAACTAAAAGTCGTGGATCATCATAATTAAGATACAGGTGCCTGGCGCTCACCGACCCAAAATAATTACCACCGTGACATTGACCCTGACAGCTCAAGGTCATACAGAAAAACGAAGTAAAAATCGAAGGTAAAAAATAAGGTAAAAAATCGAAGGTAACCAATGACAATGAAGAAAGTAGAAAATTACTGAAATGTTACCTGTACTCAAGGTTACCGCAATCGGCTGTCAAATGATGTGTTTCTAATTTACTCAAAATGCCTAACACAACGACACCCGTCAAATCAATTCATCTGGCAACAAACACATAAGGTAATAAATCGGAGGTAGCCATAAATTAAAACTAAAACTCGTGGATCATCATAATTAATGATACAGGTGCCTGGCGCCCACCCGTTCAAAGTCATTTCCACCGTGACCTTGATCCTGACATCTCAAGGTCATACAGAAAAATGAGGTCAAAAATCAAATATAGCCCTAAATTAGAACTGAAAGTCATGGATCATCAAAATTGAGGTACAGAATTATGCTCCTCATTGTCATTTGATTAAATTCATTCTAGAAAAAAATACAAGATCTACTTATAAGCCTAGTGGCCAAAGTACAAAATTTCACAGTGGAGGAAGTTTTTGTTACCTCACGGAAATCTTTTTTGTCAACTACTGTACCAATACCCATGGACTCAGAAAAATGCGTTTTCCATTGCCGGAAGTTGTTGTTTCATAGATTAATTTGCAAGTTAAGCAGGCATTGCCCAAAAACAAGACTTTTTCAATAACTTTTTAAACTAATTGTCATAGACACATTTACATGGTGTCTATTCCCGCATTTTCATGTCAAGGATTGAGATAAGATATAAATCAAAGCATAAAAGGGTAAAACATAATTATTTATTATCTTAATGGGGCAGCCATTGCCGGGAACTGAATCTCCTCTCCATGAACAGATACGTGTATGCTTAAAAATGAGTCTTGCGTATTTATAAATATAAGCAAGATTCATTTTTAAGCATATGGCCTACACGTGTCTGGTCATGGACATACATGTATCTTTATTTTGTTTGGTGAAAGAATATTGCAACATTTTATAAATATGTGTGTATTTAACCTGGGCTGAGACTTCAAACATTAAATTTTGCTCGGCATCTTAGTATTTGATTATTATTATCCACTTGGTACATATTACATAATTTGGGTTTTGCTGAACGCGAATCTATCGGATAACATTTGATATTTGGTGACATTCACCTTCAAATTAGCTAAACACAAAACGGCCGACAAAATGTAAAGACAAATCCGTATTTTATATGGCTTATCGCACATGAAAACACAATTTATATATATATATTTTTTTAATTTATTCCCAGTGTCTTTGGAAATAAATGATTTTTAATTGACCTTTAAATCCAACACATCCACCATTTTTATATATTTACTGTTACTATAATTATACCGCTAAGCATGCTAGCGATATTATGACTTATTTGTTGTTAATTAAAGGACCAGTATTAAAAGATACCGACGAGTACATTTAAAAGAAAAAATCCAAAATGGCCGCGACATTCACCTAAAAATAAACAAAAAACTAAATTTAAAAAATGTTAAACTCACCTCTTTTTCAGGTTTGTCGCATGGGAGTGCATGACTTGGGAGTCGAAACACTCACTTCTGGTATTTACTTTTTCATCGTTTGACTTATATGTTGTTGGAAAATCCAAGATAGCTGTCATTTTACATGTTTACTATTAAAATAATGACGTCATTTAAAATATTGTGTACATCAAAGCATATTAGAATAATAATGTACTTAAACATAGTTTCGGATGCCTTGTAACCTAATCGTATTACATGGTCTAGTTTTCTAGTTTTCCCATAAAAAGACGAGTTTCATTATATCACGATTCAGATGCATAAAAACGCTTCTATTTGTGTGCTGGCGGTAAACATTTTGTATTTAAAGGACAAATATAAGATTTTGGTAGTAACAGTAGTAGTAGTAAATCATTGCTTCACGTCATTTTTCGGCACAAATGGTCTTTTAAGTGACATTGCAATACGATAAAAACGTTGTAGTCAATTGATGAGATGAATGATGTACATATGATGATGTGAGGGTGGGGGTGATAGGGCATGGTGGGTTTTTGAGAGCGTTTTCTTCTGCTCGCCCGATAAGTGGTTCTGGCCATGTCTAGGGGATCTTCCCGCAAACATTTCCAGACGGCCGAAATGTGATTTTGGTGGCCATTTTTCAGTTTGCTAATTTTTAGGTGTAGGTCATCGTATATACAATGTTATTCGACAGATTCATATTCAGCACACCTTAATTATGTAGAAACAAGTGGATTCAAATGTGACCCATCTGTACATAACGAGTCTTATATCGGAAAAATAAAATATGGAGTTAATGGTACTGTTTGATAGCACAGAGCTGGAGCTTCAATATGACACCAAAAACATGCGATTATGTCGATCTGTAGCTGAGTTATGATCATTTTAGTGACGCAAATGGGTCAAAATCTAAATAAATGAAAATAAAAAAATTGGCTTTAAAGTCACGACAAAAATTTGATTGTAAGCTCTTTATAGTATAAAAAATAGTTCTTTATGGCTAAACAGGATTTTTCGGCCAAACCTGGAAGTTTTGTATCTATAGTTTTTAACGATGGATTTTTATAGCTCAGGATGTCCCCTTTCAGAATCAGCTGGGTGGACTTTGGTTAACTTCGCGTGTTTTTTAAAAAAGGGTCAAATCCAAGATGGCCACCAGCGGCCATTTTGAAAACAAATTAACAAAAAAATACGATAATCACACTCATGTGATATGTAATTTCTGACTAATATTGTGGCGTAGAAACATAATTCTAAGCTTTAAGACATAAAAAATTGTTAAAAAACAAAATTCGCTATTATTTACCCATTTCATGCATATCGCTATTTTTCTCAAATTGTATGCAGCCGACATGCGACTCATTTAGTGCAGATGGGTCACAAATGATACACTTAAATACTGAGCAAAGCTCAATGTTGCAGATTTCATCCCAGGATAAATACACACATTTTGGTAAAAGGCTGCAATAATCTAAGAAAATATGTCATTTATAAATCTTATTACCACTCAGTTTTAAGCATATACATGTCTTGTTTTAGAAAACATTGGCCATATATAGATATGGCACATAATTATGTTGTATTAAGCCGTTTCTAATGACCATGCTTACTAGTTTATTTTGTTGTTGACTTTTATTATTGTGTAATAACAATTATGTTTCAGTGTATGTAGGCTTAGAGACATGCATTTTGATATTTTGTAATAACAATTATGTTTCAATGTATGTAGAGACATGACTTTTTCCTCCACGGCAACATACAAAACACAATAAGAGCATGCAGCACACCATTAGAACATAAATGTAATTATCTGTTGGTATATTACATGTGTTGATTGGTAAACTATATTAACAGCAAAGACAGACGCTTACGTAACCCAACCCCCTAAATTTAGACGGGTTGTTGGGGTACCCCCATATGAGTTTAATTTTCAATATGAAAACGCATGATGCGAAAAACGGAAACCACTTTTTTATTAGGCATTTTTCTGAGACCCTAATAGACAATAAAAAATTGTTTCCACATGCTAACAAAGTGTCACTCCTAAACCTATTTCTGGAACACTTTTCAAATTCTGCCTCCAGGCTATTAATATCCACAAATAGAAACGTAATTTTGGTAAAATTGGTAAAATGGGTTTATACGTTTGATAGATTAGATTTAAAATACCATTCATTTAGACCTATCTTACACAATCGTGTAAGTAAGTAACAGTTTATTAGAAATAGGCTAGACAGCCTGTGTGCATACAAAACAAAAATCATGAAAGTGCAGTGAATGGACATGTAGTATATGCCCTTATGTTGTTTCGTCGAATTTTTTGGTACATTTTTTTAAATTATATTTTTTAGCAAGATTATATGATAATCTAACGAAAAAATATAGTTGGCATTTTTTTGGCGGCCATTTTGAATTATTGGCGGCCATTTTGATTTTTTCATACAAATAATCTATTTTTCTTCATATCTCGGTCAATAACGAGCGGATTTTCGAGATTTTAATGTCTAAGCATATGTTTTCAAGGGCTAGGAATCGTTTAAGACACATGTATTTGTCGTAAATATAATATTACGCTTTAAATTATATAAAACGCGAAAAAATCTAAATAATGATATCACTTTTTTACATCTTGTTATGTTAACCATGATATTGGCAACATTGAAAATAAACCAAATATTCAACAGATAAAACACAATACAAAAGCGTAGTCAAAGTTGAGCACTTACAGACAGAATTGTAGTGACAAGTGGATCGAGTTTCCAGGCCAATTTCACACAGTTTTATGTGTTTTGCGATGCCTAGGGCAGACAGTTGAAAGCAGTGGCTTAGATCAAGAATGGGTTGAATCTCATATCTATAGTAATGTCCCTGTTCTGCAAATTATAAATGACAATCACCATAACTGGGCAACCGAGTGTCATCTAGTAACTGTACAGGTATTATGTGACCTCTGCTATGATGCTTTTGTATCTGCATGATAGTCTTGCAGAAGCTTGCAGAAACGGCTCGATACAATGAATACAGCTTGATGAATTTGCTTCCTCGAACAATAAGTATCCCATGTATAGATGGGTTATGATGTATATGCGACGGGTGATGAGCCTTATTCAGTTCGTGCGGGGAACTCGTCAGAGGAATTGGAACTTGCACTTAGCCACATTAGAAGGGCTATGTATATGGTTCTTTGCATATAATAGACTGGACTACGTACAAAATATACCTTCACATATAGCGCGAATGTATTATTTCAAGACCACACATCGACAGGTGTGAAACGACATGGAAAAAGGCGGATTAGCTATCAAGAAAACTCATCCACAGCTGTCAGTGTTGACCAGGCACAGAATATCAGGCATCAAAAAACAATACTGAAGCTTTTTCTGAGATACTGCTCGGGTATTCCAAATCCAAGAAAGTGAGAAGATGTTGGACATGACGTAAAAAAGCAAAATTCACCAGCAGTTCCTCACAAACAGTACAATTACCCGTCAAGAAAAATATGTAAACCAGCTAAAAATGGTTTTGAATGTTGTTTAAATGTAACGATGGTAGTGAAAGTAAACTTTATATTTTGATGACAAAAGTAATAATGCCCGACGATGTCCAAGATATCATACTTCGTGGGGAAGAAAAGGCGAAGTTGCATACAAAGAATGTGTGAAGGAAAGAATTTGTGGAGAGATTGTGACACAAAATGACAAAAATAACATATTTCGGATGGAGCGCAGGGTGTAAAACAATAAAGGTTGATGTGGGATAAAACGAAATGATGATGAAGACATTGATTTCCATGATGACACATCTCACGTAATCACAAGGTGATACAGGGACATTGATCTAGAAAAGTGATTGGAGAGTATGAATTTTCAACTACAAACCAGAAGCTGATGTGTTCTGATGGTCAATACCGTAGATGTTCAGATAAAGCTTTGCTGATGCATCATCTTGAAAAATCGAAAATGAGCAAAGTATATCCCAAGAATCTCTAGATCAGTCATGTATATTATTTGACAAAATGGCTGTGGTAAAGATGAACAAGCTTTTTACAAAGATTCTATTAATAATTGTAGTGATCTGGCCGACTCCTTTGTGAATGCAATTGGCACAATTATGTACTGTTTGCTAAAAACACTGTGAAGTCATCGATGACAGATTAAAAAACAAACGAACAGGTGAAAAATCATTGTACAAGCCAGAAGTTGAAGACTCCATACAGATCAGAGATTGTTTTGTTGATAAGAAAACTAAAGAACTTCTAACACTTTATTTAGCTCAAATGTGGTAGAAAAAAGTAATCAGCAGTCACAACAAAAACCCATAAAGGTGTATTATCAAATCAGCCCGCAGAAAATGTTGTAGATCTGAATAGTAGTGAGGAAGAAGCAGACACTCTTCTTATTCTTTATGCTGCCGGGATACATCAAACAGGATATGATGTACATACAATCTAATGCACAGACACAGATGTCATGGTTTTGGCAATTTCAGCGATTGAAAAAACTGAGAGGTAACACATCAATCATAGAAGGAACTGGCTCAAGACGTCGCATTGTGAAGCTGAAGCAAATCTATGATGCTCTTGGTGAGAATAAAGTTCAAGCCATTGGTGGTTGTGACACCACAGGCCATATCTTTAAGACAAGCAAAACATCGTGGTGGAAGTTTTTCTTCAAATCCAATGATAGCGTAATCGGATCGCTTACTGCCTTGGGAAAATGTTCAGAACCAACAAAAGAAGTGTTTGAAGGGTGTGAGGAATTAATTGCCGAGTGCTGAGAGTAAAAAAAGAAACATTTATTACAGAGAAGGAGCTACAGTGGCATGTATTCTGCGGTCGAGACTTGTAGTGCATTATGACAACCTTGTTACAGATTTTGATACGGATAATGTATGTACCTGGTCAGGGGTATGTAGGTGTCACTCCTGTGTGTGTAATCGTGGTGATACACGTTAAAACTTTATTATTATTAATTGTATTACCTTTTTAACATGATTTCAATTTTATGAAACTTAAGGTGCTGTTCACATTCGTCGAGCACATCTACAGTGCAGTGTTTAACAAAATGCTCCTATTCCAACGCCACTGCAGCTAGACCCCAGACAGCTTGGCTGGTCGCTGGAGGCCTCAGGCAAATTCAAACCCATCGCGACTCCGTTTTAGGTACACTTTCTCAGATGAAAATAAACTCTTATTTAGTCTCGTGACCTATGTAAAAGCTCGTTGAATTTCAGTTGTCACCTCTTTAACATGTATAGGGAGGATACTCGTTTAATCTTAACGATGAGCTATATCTGAGCAAGAATGATAGTAAAACAGGCCCCAGGATCAGGCACACAGCTAGTAATTAAGGTGTCGTTGTGTTAAGTATGTGTCTGGCTGCTCCTGTAAACAAAATAGTATAGAATGTACGGGGTTATGCACACGTGATAGCAAATCCTAATACGTGTAAAAATGTTCAGCATCTCAACATCGATGACATAGAGATTATTAGTCACGAATAATGTACTCTGAAATCTTGTTTTTATATTGTTCCAATACGATATATTATCAGATAATTATGGTCACACGATTCTGTTATACTCATTTACATAAAACATTAGCCTGTTATGATCAGTTGGCTATCAATTGGATCAATTTATTCACTTGGGGTATAGTACCTTTACATATATGCAATCAGGTTAACATTTTAAACACTAATGCATATAGCGGGTTAATACTTGTTTAGCCTAACTGCGTCCATTTATAAAAATACACGATGTTTTATTATTATTACTATACACGTGATACAAAAATTGAGTATTTCTGTTTTTAAATTGTATAACGTGTTTTTATTTAGAAGTAGTAATTTGCACATTAGAAACGCAAGTAGACAATAAAGACCTGTGAGGCTAAAGGGTTAGGTAAATTTTATTATATTACTAGTCACATAAATATTCAGCAAGGTTGTACTATATGTGTTGAATATTTAGTTTTAATTTTAATGTTGCCAATATAATGGATAACATAACAAGATCTAAATAAATGATGTCATTATATAGATTTTTCCCTGTATTTTATATAATTGAAAGCGTAATATTATATTCACGCTAAATATATGTGTTTTAAACGATTCCAAGCCCATGAAAACATATGTTTAGACAATAAAATCTCGCAAATCCGTCAATTAATAGCTGAAATATATGACAAACTCTGTTTTCAGTAAAAAAAATCAAAATGGCCGCCAAGCATCCAAGATGGCCGCCAAAAAAATGCCAACCATATTTTTTTCATAACTTGACATCCAAACTACATTAAAAAATCGGTTTCGGAAAATGTACCAAAAAATTCGACGAACTCAAAAAACAACACTTAAGGGCATATACTAATGTGTTGAGGGCATGGTATCACAATTGTTATAATACATATTATAATATCGCCACATTTTTATATATTTATCAGGTGAACAAATTTAACTATTTTTTTAATGACAGCTTGATAAAAAGTGCATGAATTTGTACATGTATGGATTTAGTATTTAATACTCTTGTATATTGTGGCTAATATGTTCACTCTTTATACATTCAAATATACAGTGGTATTCATCGCCTAATGCATCACATGTGTCACATAACCTTTCATTAGCTCCCGCCGTCACCGTAGGTGAGACGGAGGGAGCTATGGATTCTACCTCCGTTTTTTTTTGCCTCTTCTTTTGCCTATAACCTTGTAAAAAAATAAGCTAGGATGACAATTTTTGGTATGTGGGCTACTTCCAGGTGGATAATGGACAGGTTAAAATATTTTTAATCTGAATTCAATACGCAAGGTCGCAGATGAGAAAATGATGATGTTACGGCGTTGGGCCGTTTGGCCGTTGGGCCGTCCGTAAACAATTCGTTTCCGGAGCATATCTCTGAAAGTACTTGTCCGATTGTCTTCAAATTTTACACACAACACCCCTAGGGGGTTTAGTTGTGCCTTTTGGGGTATTTGAACTTTGACCTACTTCTGGTTCAGAGCTATGACCTATTTAGACGTTTTGACGCGCACTTTGTTTCGGGAGCAGATCTCGAAAAGTACTGGGCCGATGACAGTCATATTGCACATACATGTTCTCTAAGGTCCCTAGTTGTGCCTTTCCAGGTTTTTGGACCTTGACCTTGAAGTTAACCCAGCACTTTGACCTAATTTATAACATCGGTAAATCCAACTTAAAGATTTTGCGGAATATCATGAAAACCGCTCAAGATAGCTACACCATTACTATAAAACAAATTGTGAGGTTTCAGGAGAGGATGCATCTTGAAATATTTTAAGTCGATAAAATTAATAATGGCCGCCTATCGGCTATTATTCACCTCGACAGGCCTGATTTTGCGGAATATCATGAAAACCGCTCAAGATAGCTACACCATTATTAACAAATAAATTTTAAGGTTTCAGGAGAGGATGCATCTTAAAAAATTTCAAGTTGAGACAATTCAAAATGGCCGCCTATCGGCCATTATTCACCTCGACAGGCCTGATATTGTGGAATATCATGAAAACCGCTCAAGATATCTACACCATTACTATAAAACAAATTGTAAGGTTTCAGGAGAGGATGCATTTTGAAAAAATTCAACTCGTCCAAGTTCAAAATGGCCGCCAATCAGCCATTATTCACTTTCACATGGCCGTTATTTGGTAAACCGTGCTAGATGGCTAGACCATTACTATAAAACAAAATGTGTGATTTCAGGAGAGGATGCATCTTGAAAAAAATCGACTCGATAAAATTCAAAATGGCCGCCTTTTCGGCCACTATTCATTTTCACATGTCTGATATTTGGTAAACCGTGCTAGATGGCTAGACCATTACCTGATTACTATAAAACAAAGTGGGAGTTTTCGGGGGAGGATGCACCCTGAAAATTTTTAACTTACGAATTCTAAATGGCCGACAATCAGCATTATTTACCTCGATAGGCCTGATATCAGGTGAACCGTGCTAGATATAGCTAGACCATCACTATAAAACAAAATGTGACGTTTGCGGAGAGGATGCCTTTTAAAAACTTTCGACTCAATCGAATTCAAAATGGCCGCCTATCGGCCACTATTTACTTTCACATTGCTGATATTTGGTAAACCGTGTTAGATAGCTGGACCATTACTATAAAACAAAATGTGAGATTACAAGAGACAATGCATCTTGAAAAAAATTGACTTGATCAAATTCAAAATGGCCGCCTATCGGCCATTATTCACTTTCACATAGCCGGTTTTTGGTAACCGTACTAGATGGCTAGAGCATTACTATAAAACAAAATGTGAGATTTCAGGAGAGGATGCATCTTGAAAATTTTTGACTTGATAAAATTCAAAATAGACTCCTATCGGCCATTATTCACTTTCACATGGGCGATATTTGGTAAACCGTGCTACATGGCTAGACCATTACTATAGAATGAAATGTGAGATTTCAGCTGAGGATGCATCTTGGAAAATTTCGACTTGATCAAATTCAAAATGGCCGCCTTTAGGCCATTATTCACTTTCACATGGCCGATATTTGGTAAACTATGCTAGATAGCTAGACGATTACTATAGAATGAAATGTGAGATTTCAGCTGAGAATGCATCTTCAAAAATTCTGACTCGATCAAATTCAAAATGGCCCCCTATCGGCCATTATTTACTTTCACATGCCCAATATTTTGCAAACTGTGTTAGATGTTAGTCCATTACTATAAAACAAAATTTGCGATTTCGGGGGAGGATGCACCCTAAGTTTTTAACTAATTTATATCGAATTCAGCTATTAGTTACCTCGATTGGCCTGATATCGGGTAAACCCTGCCAGATACTGATTAGGATCATTAATTTTAATGGAGGTTTGCAATCTCTGACAGACTGTCTAGTTCTTATCTTACTCTTAGACTGTGCTTCTTAGACCTAGTTGTCTTGCGTCTTGATTTTTGACCTAGCCTAGTATTCATTAGATCCCGCCGTCACCGTAGGTGAGACGGAGGGAGCTATGGATTCCGCCTCCGTTTCTTCTTTTGCATATAACTTTGTAAGAAAATAAGCTAGAATAACAATTTTTGGTATGTGGGTTACTTCCAGGTGGATAATGGACAGGTTAAAATATTTTTAATTTGAATTCCATACGCAAGGTCGCAGAGGAGAAATGATGATGCTACGGCGTTGGGCCGTCCGTGAACATTTCGTTTCCGGAGCATATCTCTGAAAGTCCGATTGTCTTTATTTCACACACATTACCTCTAGGGGGTCTAGTTGTGCCTTTTGGGGTATATGAACTTTGACCTACTTTTGGTTCAGAACTATGACCTATTTAGACGTTTTGACGCACACTTCGCAGATCTCGAAAAGTACTGGGCCGATTACAGTCATATTGCACATACATGTTCTCTAAGGTCCCTAGTTTCAGGTTTTTGGACCTTGACCTTGAAGTTGACCCAGCACTTTGACCTAATTTATGACATCGGTAAATCTGAACTATTTTGCGTAATATCATGAAAATCGCTCAAGATAGCTACACCATTACTATAAAACAAATTGTAAGTTTTCAGGAGCGGATGCATCTTTAAAAATTTCAAGGCAATACAAATCAAAATGGCCGCCTATCGGCCATTATTTACCTCGACAGGCCTGATATTGCGGAATATCACGAAAACCGCTCAAGATAGCTACACCATTACTATAAAACAAATTGTAAGGTTTCAGGAGAGGATGCATCTTGCAAAATTTCAAGTTGATAAAATTCAAAATGGCCGCCTATCGGCCATTATTCACCTCGACAGGCCTCATATTGTGGAATATCATGAAAACCGCTCAAGATAGCTACACCATTACTATAAAACAAATTGTGAGGCTTCAGGAGAGGATGCATTTTGAAAAATTTCAACTAGATCAGATTTAAAATGGCCGCCTATCGGCCATTATTTACCTCGACAGGCCTGATATTGGGTAAACCGTGCTAGATCGCTAAACCATTACTATAAAACAAAATGTGAAATTTCAGAAGAGGATGCATCTTGAAAAAAATCGACTTGATCAAATTCAAAATGGTCGCTTATCGGCCATTATTCACTTTCACATGGCCGATATTTGGTAAACCGTGCTAGACCATTACTATAAAACAAAATTTCAGGGTGCATCCTCTCGGGGGAGGATGCACCCTGAAATTTTTCAACTCTTATCAAATTCAAAATGGCCGACAATCGGCATTATTTACCTCGATAGGCCTGATATCAGGTGAAACGTGCTAGATAGCTAGACCGTTACTACAAAACAAAATGTGACATTTTCGGAGAGGATGCCTTTTAAAAACTTTTGACTCAATCGAATTCAAACTGCCGCCTATCGGCCACTATGTACTTTCAAATTGCCGATATTTGATAAACAGTGTTAGATAGCTAGACCATTACTATAAAACTAAATGTGAGATTTCAGGAGAGGATGCATCTTGAAAAATTTAGAATGGATCAAATTTAAAATGGCCGCATATTGGCCATTATTCACTTTCACGTGGCCGATATTTGGTAAACCGTGCTAGATGGCTAGGTCATTACTATAAAACAAAATGTGATTTTTCGGGGGAGGATGTACCCTTGAAATTTTAAACTCTTATCGAATTCAAAATCGCCAACAATTGGCATTATTTATCTCGATAGGCCTGACATGAGGTAGGCCTAAACTGTGCTAGATAGCTAGACCATTACTATAGAACAAATAATTACTATAAAACAAAATGTGAGGTTTCGGGGGAGGATGCACCCTGAAATTTTGTAACTAGTCTATATCGAATTCAAAATGACCGTAAATCAGCCATTATTTACCTCAATTGGCTTGATATCGGGTAAACCGTGCCAGATAGGTAGACCATTACTGGGATACTGATTAGGACCATTAATTTCAATGGAGGTTTGCAATCTCTGACAGACTGTCTAGTTCTTATCTTACTCATAGACTGAGCCTCTTAGACCTAGCTGTCTGGCGTCTTGATTTTTGACCTAGCCTAGAACGACCAGGGATTACCCTGGCCCACAAAAAAGTGTGCCCTCAGGGCACAATCAGTCAAAATGTTATGTGCCTTTTTATCCCCCGCCCGTAGGGGAAGGGGGATTTTAGTCGCGCCAGGATTCTGTCCGGCGTCACGTTTTCTTGTGGGCGCAAGAACTCCAAAACTACTGGTCAATTTTTTTTCAAATTTTTACATCATATTCCTAGCAACATGGGGATGTGCAAGTGATTTTTAAGAGATGCTACCAAAATTCAAAATGGCCGCCAGAGGTCAACTCTGAAAAATTTTGTGGGCGCAAAAACTCTAAAACTTAGGGTCAGAAATTATTCAAATTTTACTATCACATTCCCCATGATATGGAGATGTGTAGGTGACTTTTTCAAGGTTTTACTGAAATTCAACATGGCCGCCACAGATCAACCTGTATTTTTTTTTGGGGGGGGGGGGCGTAAAAACGCAAAAAAATTATTTGGTCAATTTATTTGTTTGGTCAATTTGTTTTCAAATTTTAACATCACATACCTAGCAACATGGGGATGTGCAAGTGATTTTTTAAAGATGCTACCAAATTTTAAAATGGCCGCCAGAGGTCAACTATAAATTTTTTTGTCGGCGCAAAAATTCTAAAACTTGGAAGTCAGAAATTATTTAAATTTTACTATCACATTCCACACGATATGGAGATAAGCAGGTGACATTTTTAAGGTTTTACTGATATTCAAAATGGCCGGCACAGATCAACTTTAATTTTTTGGGGTCGCAAAAACTTCAAAACTTTGGGTCGGAAATTATTCAAATTTTACTATCACATTCCCCACGATATGGAGATGTGCAAGTGATTTTTTTAAGGTTTTACTGAAATTCAAAATGGCCGCCATGGATAAACTTAATATTTTTTTGTGGGCGCAAAAACTGAAAAATTGAAATCAGTAATAATTCACATTGTACAATCACATTACCCACCATTTGGAAATGTCTATGTAATTTTACTGAAATTAAAAATAACCTGCCTGTTAAGTAACTGGAATATGATTTGGCAATGTTATTGTTGACAGTTTACTCAATTCGTGTCACCAGTGAATTTCAGTCAGGTCATGGGTCATTGAGCTTTCAATTTCTCAGACAGAAGGTCTGACAGAAGGCCAGGGCACTGCTTCTCAGACGCGTCATCTCGGTCATGCTTGCATTCTAGATTAGGCCTATTACAAACATCGTCGGCGGCACGGGAAGATTTTGCCGGACAACAATAAAAAACATATAATAATAATAATAATAATAATAATAATAATAATAATAATAAAGTCTTTATTTAGCGAGGGTACAGGTATATACAAGAAAGTACAAAATCAATAAAAATTAAAAACATACATACATGTATGTACCAACCCACAGAGCATAGCTCATCCGCCGTGGGGCCCTCATACATAAACATTAAAAACATACATCGATATGTACATATATTTAAATAATATAATAATATATACATAACTCGTATGATTCATTTACTTATATAATAGAAAATAGTAATAATAACATATATTTATATTCGTGTACATGGTAAATCTAACAATCTATTTGGCAGCAGCATATAATTTTACAAACACCTACAGAAGAAGTGATCATTTTGAAGTAAAACAATTTACATGATTGATTTGTATACATGGAAATAATTGATAAAATAAAATATACTTGGACATTTTTATATTGAGGTATATCTATATAACTCAGTACCTAACCTCATATTACATACTTATAAAATAATGTATGGTATTGATATAATATATATATATATACATATACATACATACATATATATACACATATATATATATATATATATATATACAGTATATACATTGTAAACATGACAACTACAAACACACATACATAGATTACATTTGAGAGTACAATTAAAGCACAATTGCAGACAACATATATATTATTTTAAACACAATAATTACAAATCTGTATATATGTATATAGTAACTACTTTTTATTTCCGTTTTTGTATTCGCGTACAAATTCTTTTATTGTTGTTGCTTTGCGTGCTTCATCGGATAGAGAATTCTAGATTTTTGGACCATTAAACCTAAGGCTTTTGTGATGAGCTGCTTGTGATGAGCTGGAGTTTATTGCTTGCCTTCGATCTTAATGAATGATTTGTGTTTGTGCATGATGGTTTAAATAAATTAGATATATAATCAGGGGTAAGGTTGTTTAGAGCTTTAAATACCATTGTGGCCTGTTTTTCCTGAACAATTTTATCAAACGTTCCCCATTCAAGTTGATCGAACAGAGGACTAGATGGGGAATACTTATCTGCATCCAGAATAAGGCGTGCGGCTTGTTTTTGCAATTTTATTATTGAATATATGTCAGTTTTGTTACATTGTCCCCATATAGTACAGCAATATTGTAGGTGTGGTTTAATATAGTAGTTATAATACAAAATACGGGTCTTTGCAGGTAAATAATGTCTTATTTTTCTGAGAATAGACAGCTTGAAAGCAATTGTTTGTTTAACTTTCTTTACTTGACTATACTTGCCACTATACTTACTTTACTTACTTTACTTGCCACGTTAAGTTATTATCGATAAGCACACCTAGGAGTTTTTCTTGTTTGGTATTTTTTATTTGTGTGCCATTAATATTTATGTTGATGTCTATTTCAGTTTCAGCTAAACGTGATTCTTTTGCTTTTGATAGGATTAACATTGCTTTGGTTTTTTCAAAACTTAAAGCCATGCCATTTTCATAGCACCAGTTGTTCGTACGTACTGCTTCATTAGATAAATGTCCCTTGACAAAGTGTATCTCTTTGCCACGGACAGTAATTGTTGAATCATCTGCAAATAATGATGTTTTACCAGATGCATTTTCTAATGGTCGCACGAATATCGATGTGTTCACAATAATCTGAACTTACAGATGCCTTTTGACTTTTTTCTCAGATTTCAACGTACCAGTAACTATATTCATAATGCGATCAAAGTATTTGATAAAACATTAAGTCAACTTTTTCTAGTCGCACGAAAAAAAGGCAAACAACATATTGAAGATCAGGTGTTGTGCTAAAAGTTGTAATTTATTTCACAGCCGTATCTTGAAAACTCTGGATGCGCGTTCAAGTGGAAGATCGGTACCTTTGCGTAAAAAAACTGTGCCGTGACGCGAAAATTTCTACACAGCGAGCAAAATGCGTCACTTTTGTAAGCGCGATATCTCGGCCGTATATGCATCGATTTTTCTGAAAATTTGTGACGTCGTCGTTATAATAATAATTTGGTACAGAGCTCAAATTTTGGAAAGATAAAAAAAAGAAGCGTGTAGCGGCCTGATAAACATTCTCAAAATTATCAAAAACTCCCAATTGTCAAATCCGCTAGTCGAGGGCAATGCGCACCTAGGGCACACTGGACGTGACAGTGATGCGGCATTTGAAATTTTAATGACGCGCGGGCGCCGCCCAAAGTGATCCCTGAGTGACTACATTAATAACCCCACACACAATTGCTTAAATCAAATTCTAATTCGGAGCGGGAGCTCCTGGACTTATGTAGTCTTGTTATAATGGTAAACGAGCCCGTCCCCTTCCCTTAATACTATTTGGTAATTTATGCTTTTTTTAGTCTAATTTTGGTGTGTGCGTGGCGATGCATCTTCACATTTACAAAAAGCAAATCATGTGACAGTAATATATTATGTATGGTAATAGAAAGACATACAGGAATGTCTTTCTACTTGACAACATAATATTATGAGGCATTGCCATATACATATACTAATTTAACTATGAATGAACATTATGCCTGTTGGTTACTTGTTTGTTACAAGCAAACCAACAATACAGACAAGTTGCTTACTAGCCCAGGAATGACGTCTCACCTACTGACATCATTTTGTTCGCACCGAAAGTGTCTAAATAAGCAAAAACAAAATGGCCGTCAACTAGTCGCAGCGCTATTACATGATGACAATCGTTATAACTTTTCATTATTTATCCTATTCAAATTTATCCTATTCTAATTTGGGTGTGTACTATTGTTTTGGGATGGTCAAGGAACACTATTATGACAATAACCACATGATAGGGGTAGTTTCTATTCATTCAAATGGTCATTATGATGTTAGTATGTAGGTTTGATAAGACCTCAAAAAATTGCATTTTTAGTGTAGACTCATATGTCCCATATAACACTCTCGTGCATTTTGTCTGTTAAAATTGATTTTTCCCTCGATTCCGGATCAAAATATCATGAAGATCAAGAAAAAAAAATTGAATTTTTTTATAGTCGAGAAAATGGCGAAATCCAAGATGGCCGACAACGTATATAAAAATAAACATATTTACGAATAATTTTGCAACTACATATGCTAGAGACATAAATAATAATGTCTATTCTTATGTTTTCAGGTATGAGAAAGCAAATTATTTCATTTGTTTTTTAGAAAAAAATATTGTAAAGTCTATATTTATGCAAACATAAGCAAAAATAACCGGATATCACAGTGAAACTGCGGCTAACATTATTTTGGCTGATAGTTTTTTTCTCTTTTGATTATGCTTGGTACCCTGATGACATCGCAAGGCTCTGACACAATGAAAGCCATGTTTTAGCGGGCTTGGCTCTACTGTGATCACCAGAGCGCGCTAGCTGACCAGGGCCAACACCGCTACCGTCTTATCGGTAGGCGGAGTCACTGTCTTTTTCACACGGGCAGCTATGGAATAATAGGCGTCAGTGCGGCCGAGCTCCACGCAATGTGAGTAGCTTGGCTTAGCCGGGTATATGCTTGGCTGGTTCCCCTATGGTGAAATCTGGACGGATGTGGAGCTCTCAGCCTTGTGGATTTTTTGTAAAACATGAAATTCAAATTGGCTGCCATGAAATCACCGAAGTTATATTTTGAGCAACAAACCATAATATTTTAATCAGGAACTACAATAAAACAAATTCTACCATCATTCGACATGAACTATTTGTCATATCTAGATATTTACACAGGTCAACACATGCTTATAGGTATTAATAACTCGGCGCTATATATAGATTATTTGCAAAAGGTCAAGAACAAGGTCATACCATACTGATTTTTTTCACACCCGACCTCAAGCACTTGCAAAATTTGACGCCAAAAAGTAATGTTTTACACATTAATGGAGAGGGGTATGCTTAAGAAAATAAAGATTTATATCAGTTCGGTTTGCAGGGTTGGCCTTTACAGTAACAAACAAATATCATACCAAAGACAACCTGAGGTCATTGCAAAATCCAATCGTAGGCCTACATCATACACTTATCACGCAATTCAGGCATTTAATTGCCATACAAGTGTAAACAATCATCCCCAAAAGATATCTTATTCATTTGTAGCATTCAATTCCTTCTTGTAGCTATGCCTACATTTCTCTTCCAATTTGGTAGAGTTGAAACTAGCATTGGTCATATGGTGATGGCAAAAGGGGGCAGTACCATCTGGATCTTGCTTGTGAAATTACTGGAATGTAAGTTCGGAGCAGACCTGTTGTATCCTTGTGGCACGTATGTCTGAAAAATTCACTCAACATCTTAGTGTGTTTGAAGTTAAGATGACCTAACCGTGTATGGGTCAGACCTTGAGTTACTTAGCGTTAGAGTTATTAGTGCAAAAACACAGGAGCCTGGAATAAAATTGCAGAAAGCTGATTTTTTTCAGGAATGATACCTGGACATCCCCCCAGACGAATGCCCCAAAAATCCCCAAAAATCCCCCTTGTGCATTTTTTAAAATTCAAGATGGCCGCCACCATGTCACGCCTTTTTCGACAAAACACGTGTATATTTTAATTCCTTATTTTTGCAGTTAGAAAAAAATATTTAAGTGTCTCTACTTATGTTTCAAGGCACAAAGAGTTCATCCAGATGATCAGAAATGATATCAGTACTTTTCTCAATACCAACAATACAAAAAATCAGCTTTCTGCAATTTTATTTCAGGTTCAACCCTAATGATCTTGCACTATATTGCCCTACTACGATCATAGTAAATTATTGCAGAATATGATTCATAATAAATAAATGTACGGCACAGTATACAATTTAAATGAGAATTAAATGAGTTAACTTGAAATGAAAGAAAGATACTCTGAAATGAAAGAAACGTTAGTTTTTAAAGAGCTGTTATAGCTATGATCATGACATATTATAGCTATGGTATAGCTATGATCAGCTATGTGATACACGTTATGTCAAAAACCTTATGGAAACTGCTATCGGTATATTTAATTCAATGATACCTCAGCATTACACTAACAAATATTACAAGATAAATATAGAGATGTAGTTATAATATGTAATGGCAATATATGTGTGAAACGTGAATCCAAAGTACGTACAGAATCAAAGCCTTTTTTAAGAGTTGAGCCGCAGAACCACTTTCAGAAACACTCTAAACATTTTTAATTGTCTTCTTTTTCGATATATATTTGTGTCAAATGATAGTTTGTATTTTCTGGAAAAAAACTCGGATTGTCCAGACCGCATCCCCTCACCCGCCTATCCATTTTTTGGAAACATGTACAACGAAAAAAACAACACAAAAAAACACAAAATTTCCAAAAAAATAGAAATCCGAGTTGGGGCTTGACCCACCCACCCACTTCCGAGTTTTTCTCGGATTTTTTTTAACTTGACAAAACCCCTTATCGCACATGCATAATCTAGTAATAAAAGAAAACGAAGATATGTGGGTGGGTGGGTGGTTCAAGCCCCAACTCGAATTTCGATTTTTTTGGAAATTTTGTGTTTTTTTGTGTTGTTTTTTTCGTTGTACATGTTTCCCCAAAAAATAAATAAATGAATAGGCGGGTGAGTGGTTCCGGTCTGGACAATCCGAGTTTTTTCTCGGATTTTTGGAATTTTTTTAACTTGACAAGACCCCTAATTTGCTTAGGCCGGTTTAGTAGAGTCTGTTATCGGAGAGGCTGCGACAGTAACCCAGGTTCAGTTTTTTGCCATAACTGGTTCCGACATCAGTGATCAATGCACATTGCATCTAGCATACGTGTTCTTGGTGTTTCGAGCTGACGTCAGTCAATGCATTTTTTCGAACGTGTTAAATGTAACTAATATTATTCTTTTCTTCTTTATACATACTCTCACTCATTATGTAATACTTTTTACATACTCTCACTCATTATGTAATTACTCGGTTTCTACGCTTTCTAGGTTGTTTTTTTGCTATATGCAGTAGCTATTTTATCTCTGGTTTAGCTGCGTGAAACTTAAAAATATCATGACAATGCTGTCTAACTGTAGGTTATTTTAAATAGTTCTGATGCATATTTTATTTACCTATGCTTGTTTTAGTATATAATTTAATTTGATTTTAAGTTAACTTAGCATGCATATGTGATTTTATCGAACAAATCGTGTTGTATATAGTCCCATATATGTTCATTTTAATGACGCATAAGTCTGCATAGACTTACCGTCATCAATAAATATCTATCTATCTATCTATTTAGAGAAAAGATAGTTCCGATAATATAATCAGCAGTATATTAAAAATTCTGACTGGTAATGTTTTATGAGCTAAATGAAGTAGGTGAATCAGGCAAATGAGATTATAATTATAGATCTCTCCTTTATTCAATCATTGCATGAATCTATGCACATATAATATTGTGCTAGTAACATAAAGTAAATCAAGTTATTGTTTTCGGAGTGGTAAGCATAACAGTTTAATAAATTTTGTCATATATCACATTCTTTGACTGCTAGAATTAAAAAAAAAATAACCTAAAGTTACGTCTTTTTTGGTGGCAGCATTCTTAATAATATAATTATATAACTTCATGTTTGACATGTTTGAGGTCACGACTCGAGTTGAGGTTCAAAAATGTGATATTGACATTTGAATCACAGACTGTTTAAACTTTTACACTATCGCTCTATATATATTGTCATTAAAAAACACATTTATTTGGCAAACTTAAGTTTACTTTGTGCCAGAATGTAATTTTAGTAGCTGCCTTTGGTATTTCCTTGCATTGAAGATAATGTTTATGTAATATTAAAAAAAATGGTCATTTATTGAATAATATTTCAGAAATTTGTCGATAATATATATTATCATAGGGGGAGGGGTGAAAATAAAAGGGCGAATAAGTGAACGAATGACTGTGGTATTCGGACACTTTTGCGCCTATATAAATTATGACTAAACTGAACCAGGATAACTACCCGTGTACATGGTGTATTACATTCACATTTATCGGATCCACTATCCTCCCACTAGCGTTCTCCAGTAGCTCTGATTGATTGCACTGTGGATTGTGTTCTGTTGGAGATATTCATGAGCTTGACCCAATTTTCTGGCTGGCCAATCACCACATGTTTAAAAAGTATGTCCTTGATTTTGTAAACAAGATTTAAACAATATTTATTTATTTATTTTTCTTTATTTTGATTTTTCAAGACAATGGTGTTGTACAGCATAAATTACAGAAAATGTTTGCAAGCACAATATATATACAAACAATGCTGAGTTAAAAAAAACATGCTATGACTGGCGGACAATAACAGATCTCTGAAGACCTCTGCTAAGATTGCCTACCACATATAATAACATAACAATAATAATAAGTGACATACATTAAATTATGATACATCGTATGTATGAAGTTTATTAAAATAAAATGCCTTTATCTTACGTTTAAAAATATTAATGTTGCTGGAAGCACGAATGCTGTCAGGTAAAATATTTTTACAATCTTATTACAAAAATATTAAAATACGAATTATAAAATATAGTTGTTTTAACACGGGGTATTTTTAAAAGAATACCCTTTTGTGCAGATCGACGACCTGTACTGGTATCGACTTGTTTTATAAAATTTGAAAAGTTACAATTAACTTTTCCATGAATGCAATTAAATAAAAAACAGAGATCATGTATTTATTTACGGAAAGAAAGGGGTAGTAGTGATAATTTTATACATCTATCTCTATAGGATATATCTGAGAAATCATTAGGAATAAATTTGGTAGCACGTCGCTGCACCTTCTCCAATGATGCTATTTCTGTCACGAGGTATGGTGACCAAACTGGAGAACAATACTCTAATACAGACCGAACATGTGACAAATAAAGCTGACGTATAACAGAATCTAGTGAATCATATCCTACAGCCCGTTTAATCTTACCAAGCACGGTGTGTGCTTTTGAAGCTGTTTTAACAACATGATCCCGAGTACTGAGTTTTGTGTCAATTATTACTCCAAGGTCTACAATTTTGTCGGTATGCTGTAAAAAATTATTATCCAGGCAATATTTAAAATTGGGGACAACTGACTTTCGACTAATAGATATAACATTACATTTCGCAGGGTTAAATTTCATTTTCCATTTATTACTCCATGCTAACAAAGAATCAAGGTCTTTTTGTACACTTGTACACTGACCAGCCACATATTCTCAAAGCTCTGTAGCAGTGCAAGCTAGCTGTGCTAGTCTGGCTCTGAGAAGGAGGCTGGTTCTATTAGAACTGTACCGATTTCTGTATTTTCAAGAGGTGAAAATTTTGGTATATCTAAGTGTATCATCACTACCGTATGAAAAACACATGTAGTACATATTCAACGGTCAATAACATAACACAGCTGGATCATGAGTTTATTGAAAGGCTGTTCTGTGTCTTGAACATTAGGCCTAGATGAGTGTGCTGTGCAAAATCAGGGTTTTCATGTTTTTAGACAGTGACAGATAGTTTGTTAAAACTTTTAGGCTATCCCGAGCATTGTGTCTATTGAGAAAAGGTGTGCTATTGTCCAAATCTGTATAGGCCTATTAAATGGTATGTTTTCGCCCGAAACTGTAGAGGGCCTAGTTATTGTCGGCAAAATTAATATATTCAAAGGTATATTTTTGGCCACAAATGTATATTAAAGACTAAGGGTTTGACTATCCTGTTTGCACACCGAACCCGAATTGTCACCGAGTTCCCCACCCCCTGAACATGGTGAGATGTATCAGATGACACTGCCCTCCACCTGTTCACACAATATCCTAAATTCCGTTCAAGGCCTAGCACACACCGTCTAGGACACGCACCAGATATCCTATGCTATATTTTTATATTTTGTTGGTTAAAATCAAGAAAAAATGAGTTTAAACTGTTTATTTCTAAAATATAATGGTGTTATCAGTTTTCTCGCATTAAAAACTATACAAATCGATATATTATAAATGTTTTTGTGTTCCATTATTTTAAAAAGTTATAGTGAAGTAGATGATATCTTGGAAATACGGTGGCCATTTTGGATTTAGTCAATTTTCATAGATTTAAGAGTTAGAAAAAAACGCAATCCCTTTTTTTCTCATCACTACTATGTTCCAAATGGGAATAAACAAAAAAATCACTTTTAACAAACATTTTGCACGAAAATACATATGGGCATATACTATTTTAGTGCAAATTTTCTTTTGGCATGGAAGTTATGTAGGCCTACACTCTTTTACAACTCATGAACTCCAAACGAAGCTGCTAATTTTCAACATAGTCTGCAAAAATAAAAAAATTAACCGCCAATAGGGTCTATATACATATATAACCTGATATGTCATGCCATTTGGATTTCTAGTGCACATATTTAAACATTGTAAGCTCTAATTAAATATGTAATGTACTAATGGTAATAAATCAGATTAAGAACAGTGTATGAGCTAAAGCTGTTCTTTTAAAACTCATCTGCACAGCAGCTCATCTGCATGGTAAACAGTAGAGCCAATAGAGCCCTATTATGTTTTATAGTTAGTGGTTAATCACGTAGTAAACAAATGTAGCCTTTTGACAATGTCGTCTGCAATCTTAGTCGGTCGTTGCACTAAATTATTAAAATAATATTTAAAAGGTTTTGTCATCAAAACCATTTTGAACTATGATAAGAGACAATAAGTCACTTATTTCATGACGTGGGGTTGCAACAATTATCTGCATTACAGCCACAAGCAGATGTACAAAATATTGTCTGGGTTTTGTTTTTTGTTTTATATTATTATAATTTCAATTATGCACTGTACTACTTCCAAATCATTGTAGCATGTATAAATTCATGGGTTCTGGTAGATTGTGAATAGTTCTGAACCATTATATCTAGGCATCATATAAGAATACATCCATACATGCATAGACAATGGAGAAAATGTCGGCATCGATTTCAATACTTTCCACCACTCTAATCTAATATGTTATACAAAGGACAATAAGACAGTTGCGATAGTTTATGCTATGTCAGGTCATATTATATAATGATTGCACCAAACAGTTACTGGAGTGATGCCCATTATACAGGCACATGCTACTGAATTAAATACATACCATCCAATACTGCACTAAAGGCATCTGGTATATACAATGTTCTAAATTCTAAATCAACTACAGTACAGGACTAACGTGTTATTTCATGAACAAATCCAAATCACCCTGAAAGTGCTCCCAGGGTGTGTTCATGACATCCAGAACTTGCACTGTCCTGCAAAGATAATAAAAAACAGTATTTGCTTACTTTTCAAATAAGCAGATACTTCCATTTGGCTTTGCAGAGTAGTATACAGGTAATAATATATTATTCACATTCGTCTTAGAACAACAAGATACATGTCATCACATGTCCGACCGTCCCAACAAGTCTCGGCATTCACTAAAGACATAGTTTTTAATAGAAGAAAGTTACTTTATCTGAGCACATATGAGCCACTGACCCAGTGTTGTTTTAGGCCAGTGTCACAGACGGTGGACTAGCATGAAAACATTGATTCAATGCCTCGTGTTTGCTATTGGATACGGTCAAAATGTCAATCCATACCCACCAGAAACGCGACCTTATGAGCTGTATAATGTAGTCATCTTTCCTTGGTCTCACGCGAGTGCTACTGCAGGAGCCTGACCGGATCGAGTACTCTATTTGTCTATGTAAGCATCTTGGAGGTGTGTCTGTGATTCAAACCTGATTGGATGTTTTAGATTTAAGGGTCACTATGAATTGACCTCTTGTAAAGCTCTCCGACAGCTGTCAAGCGCTCTCTGATCGGCAGGTCTTGAGACGCAGCGCGCGCAACATTCAAGTATCTCGCTATTTATAATAGTTGGATGCTAGGCTGGTTAGAGCAAGGTATCGCCCTGCGGACTCGTGGGTAAGATAACTTGTTAGGGAAGATGAATGTAGTGAGGATGTACAATAACGGAGAGGGTGGTTTTCAAAGTTCTAGAATTACCAATTTGTATTCAACATATCAACAATAAAACAATAGCGGGTCAATGCCTCGTGTTTGCTGCGTTGGTAATTTATTTTTATTCTGAAATAGCCAAAGAGGTATGCCCTGGCGCCGTGTGCAAATGTTTGATTTAAAAATAAATCATAGGCCCCTCTGCTATTTTTATCCCTCGCCCGTAGAGGAAGGGGGATTTTAGTCGCGCCAGGATTCCATCCAGCGTCAGGCGGCAGGGGTCGCGTTTTCTTAGTCGCACCAGGATTCCAACCAGCGTCAGGCGGCAGGCGTCACATTTTCTTGTGGGCGCAAAAAAACTAAAAATACTGTCATTTTTTTAAATTTCAACATCACATTCCCAGCAACATAGGGATGTGCAAGTGATTTTTTAAAGAAGCTACCAAAATTTAAAATAGCCGCCAGACGTCACCTCAATTTTTTTGTGAAATTTTTCTTCAGAAATTATTCAAATTTTACTATCACATACCCACGATATGGAGATGTGCATATTATTTTTTCAGAGTTTTACTAACATTTAAAATGACCGCTACGGATCAACTTCAATTTTTTGTGGGCGCAAAAACTTAAGTAAAAAGTAAAAAATAATTCTAATTTTTCAATCACATGCGCCAAAATATGGAGATGTGCGGGTGATTTTTTAAAGGTTCTACTGAAATTTAAAATAGCTGCAATCACATCACCCACCATCAGATCAGTAAATGTGCAGGTGAATTTACTGAAATTTAAAATGGCCACCACAAGTCGACTTCAACCTAATTTATGGCGGGGGATGATATATGACCTCAGGCCTCTTGTTAGAATTTTGTGGAAATTGTGTTACCTTGTAATTGTATCTCAAAAGTGTTTTAAGCCGCCAATAAATAAGCGATACATAGCCACTGGTCAGTCCCGACCCAGCAATCACAAAACATTTGTATAACATTTGTACAATGCGGCCCAACGTATTCCACGTTGGTCCAACATTGTACAAATGTTATACAAATGTTTTGTGTTTGCTGGGGAGTGGTATGTTGTTCAATGCTCAATTAATTATTCACCTCAATGTGATCATTGTTTTTATGTTGTTTTCAGCAAATGGATACGGGATAAAGAAGACGTCTGGACAACACGTGAAATGAATGGGGGTTCAGGCGACACTTGTGCACATATAGGCTAAACTGGGCTAGAAAAACGGTTTATCAAAACTATTTTTTATAAATTATAAATGTTGCTTTTGAGAACATTGGAATGGAATATCAGATGTTATGTCTGGATATCAAGACTAGTAAATATATGCCTAATCCCACTACGCCTTGAACACGTACGTGGTTTGTTAATTTGTAAGCTATCCAGCCAAAGGACCCTCAAGCACGATGTACACAACAGAAACCCCCCAAGGGCCGACAACAGAATATGACTTCTCACAGCTGACGACCCGTTTGCCATCCATTCTAATAGGTTCATTGGTAGAGCAGGTGCTGACAGCCGTGCTTGTGACATTTTTGTGGATTTATGTGAACGCTGTGGACGGTTTACTAATCTATGTGATTAAGAAGAATGTCACTTTGCGTGAAAACGTACTGTCCGTCTACATGATCTGTGACATCATAACTACTAACGTTATGTTCTTGCAAATTTTACCAGCGACAATTGGTAATGATTTACTCGTGTTCTCTCGCTATTATTGTCGTATTTTATCAGTCACTGGTTCTGCCATCTACTTCACATCTATTCACATGTTAGCTTTCCTTGCATTAGAAAGGCTAGCATTCTTCAAATATCCTTTGAAATACGACAGGTATTTTACCAAGACCAAAATTAAAATCTCCTTCATCATTTTGTTGTCGTTGACGATGTTGTATACCGCGGTGCCGGATGCCATCCTGGGGAGGAGACCTGTGAATACAATGATGGCCTGTCTACTACCAGAAGGGTATAGACATATTTTCAATCCTATTGTTATCAGCGTTTTCTTCGTTCCTTCCATAGGAATTAGTGTTATCACTTTGATCATTCTAGGTGTGTTGTTGAAAACACACCAAGCTCAAGTGCATCCAATGGTTGACAACGTAGAAATTCAACATCCTAAGAAAAACTTCCTGAAAAAAATAAGAAAACACATAAAAATAATAGTTTTGATATCTGGCACCTTCTGGATAACCATCCTGCCAGGGATGGCTATCCGTAGTACTATGTTTCGATCTGGGGTAACTAGGGAAGAGACTGATAACCGCAGTAACATAATGATGTTCCTCTTGGCGAGAGTAGGCTGGCTTATGATGACTGTGTTTTCAAGCTTGATAAACCCCCTGATCTATTTCTTCCTCCTTCCTGATCTCAGACAGGCCGTAGTCAGATACCTACGTCGCAATTCACACATAGCAGACGCACAGACTACGCATTAAAAATAAATACCAGTAGGCCTATATGATCAACGTGAAAACGCTGGGCCGGTGTTGTACAAATGTTATACAAATGTGTTTGCTGGGATGCGCGTATTCATAAAGCATATGATTTGTGCTCGCTGAACATGCGTTCAAAGGACGCTATGGTTACACAACGTGTTTCTCACTTAATGCTGAATTTCCACTTTTTAAGCGCAGAAGGGGACGTCGCGCAATGGCTAGAGCACCTGACTGCCTCACCAGTCATGCATGCGTCCCGGGTTTTAACCCCGCTGTCCCCATGTGGGGTTTTCAGAGAAACAACATTGTTTCTCCGTTGTCAATGTTACTAGGCGATCACTTTAATGGCGGCCTCGTCGAGTTGAGGTTGAGACCAGAACTTATGCTCTTGATGTGGGTAGCGTTAGTTTGGCACTGGTTTGACGTTCTTGTGACATTTCCATTCATGCGCCAATCGTCAATTGATCGCGCTCACATGTTTTGGACATCTGAAACATATACGCATATAGCTTGACGCTTGACACAGTACGTGCATAACTTTGCTCCAACGCCCTTTGATAATTCAGTAACGAATTCTTACGCCCGTCCAGCGAACGACAACGCGCTGGCCAAATGTGTTTATTTTTTAATACGTTGGTTGTGCGCGAGTGTATATGACTGGGCTTTAAGGTGAATGCTCTCTTCGAATACATATCTAATGCGCAACGGATACTCTCAGCAGATACTCTCAACTTATACTAGCTTAAATGCCAAACGAATGCTAAGCAAATAGTCGGCCGAGCATTCGCCATCCATTCACATTTCACATGCAATGTGCTTTTGCAATAACGTATGGCGTATCGGGAAAGGTTTTTTTGCAAATGTATGACGACTGCTGATGCAGCTGGGCGAATTTATAGCGACAAATGCAGCGAATGTATGATGGATAGATTATATTTTATTGACGATGGGAAGGTCAACAATCACTTTTTGATGTAATTTCAATTCATTTCAAAAATGTTATAAAGGACAAGCTATCTCGGGCTCCGTCTTGTGCCATCGAAAAAGCTCGCCCGAGATACCTCGGGCTCCGTCCAGAATCAGGTAAAATAATAATACATCTCATGCATTTGTGATAAATAATATAAATAATATAAATACGCAATGCTTCAAAAGCTATTTCTACAAGAAGGGTTATCGCTCCTGGCGTGAGTCATAATATAAAATCAAGAACGCTCGGTATGACGATCATTATTTCTTATAACTACTGGCATTTGATCTTATGATCTAAATTTTCCCCCACTTGAAGTTATGGATCGCGTCAGCGAGACACAAATTCAAGTGGGTGGAAAATATCCCGCATTAACAATAGTGATAAAACAATCACTGTTATTATAGTGACAAAATATCCTAAAAAGCGTAGATGCCTAAATACCCCCCCCCCCCCATGAACATTAGTATTTGTAAATGTTGATCACATGTGATTCACTTGTGATTCAACACATGATGTTGAATCAACGTTAGTTTAACGCTGGTCCAACGTCGTTGAATCAATGCTGGTTTTTTGTTGGCTGCGGAAAACTGACTGTTTCGAATTGACAGATCGAATTGATGTGTCTATTCCAACCCTCAGTCGATTGGCATGCCAATCGACAATATTATCGATTCCGCGAACAAATCCAAATTCTGTATTATCACTCCTACTTTTGCTCCACAGAAACATCAGTGTAAATCCTGGTCAATCCCCTAGTCATATTATTAACGTACGGATTGCTACAATAAATGTCAGATCTATATCTAATAAAATTACATCCTTCTGTAATATCGTGGAATCAAAGAAGCTTGACGTTGGCGCAGTAACGGAGACGTGGTTGTCTACAAAGGGAAAATCTGCATCCCTTGCGGACTTAACACCCGATGGGTTTAAACTAGTCCACAAATCACGCAAAGGAAGAGGGGTGGTGTGGCAATTATGGTAAACGAGCTTTCTAATCTTACCCCATGTAATATCCCAGCTTACATAAGTTTCGAAGCAGTAGCCTGTAAGATCTGCACATGTCATATGCTTGCATAGATTTCAAGATTATCCGTCAGAATTTTTCAACCAATTTGAAGACCTCCGTGTTACCATGTCATCTGTGCCAGGAGAGTTATTTATTTTAGGAGATTTTTATTCACATCTCGATACAACATCTAGTCAAACGGACGATTTTACTGATTTACTATAACTTTTGACCTCAATCAGCACGTAAATTTCCCCACTCATATTTATGGGCATTGGCTTGACCTATTCATCAGCCGTTCAACAACTCGAACACTTCCTTCTATATTTCCATCTGACGGGTTGTCTGACCATATGCTTGTAATTGCCGATTTGAAAGTGAACATACAGAAGAAATGTCTCAAACAGAGAATTACTTACATGAATACAAACAAATACTGATTTTGATAAATCTAATCTAGATATTCAGAAATCCGATCTTATTACAGATATTCAGTTTCCAAACCATACAATCGATTTCACAAAACACTAGAATCAGACGAAATTGATGTTGCGAAACGCTAGCGCCGTCAACTTGAGCGAGTCTGGCGCAGAACCCGTCTTCCGAAAGACAAGTCTAAATATTTCAAACAACTACATTTGTGTAACAGATTGATGGCTAATGAGAGACGGCAGTACATCCGCAAAAAAATACACTGTACATTGTACATGAAAGTGAAAATGATATAGGCTACTGTAAACAACATCCTGCACAGAAAGGCAATGCCATCTACAGTATGCCGGATTCAACCAATCTACCATCTCTTTGCGCAAGCTTTTCATCTTTCCTTGTTGACAAGATTGAAAAAAATCGATTAAAGTTCTGCACTGATAACCGTAAAACCGAATTTATTCACCCCCTGAAATAAAATGTCCTTTGACATGTTTTGAACTAGCTACCTCAGAAGATTACATTAATTTTGACATCTCCAACCAAGACATGTGCGTTGGATCCAATACCCACCAGTCTTTTAAAATAATGTGTGGATGAAATCAGGTGTTTTCCCAGACACGCTCAAACTGTCGCATATAGCTCCGCTGATGAAGAAACCTTCTTTATCGAAGGATGACATAAAAAATTATAGACCTGTTTCAAATTTCTGTTTCAAGTTTTTGGTTCTGTTAGACCTCTCGGCAGCTTTTGACACACTGGACCACAGTGGAGTGATCAATCTGTTGGATGATTGGTATGGCATCTCTGAAAATGCCCTCCGGTGGTTTGCCCTCTGATGGATCGACAGCAAATGGTTGAAGTTAAAGAATGTGTGGGTGAACTTTTCCAAACCAAGTATGGTGTTCCCCAGGGAGCTGTCTTTGGGCCGCTCATTTTCACACTCTATGCAACACCTCTTAGTAAAATAATTTCTGTAGACATAATGTGTGTCACCATCTTTATGCTGATGACACGCAGATCTATATCACACTATCCAAATCGGAACCAGAGATGTCATTGGCACTGTTGCAGGATTATCTGTTGGACGTAGGTGACTGGATGAGTAGTAGTAAACTCAAATTAAACCCAGATAAAACAGAGGTTTTACTGTTTGGAACAAAATTACATTAAAAAAATTTATGAAACATTTCCCCACTATTATTAGATCACGAAATATCAGGGAGTTCAAAATTGTCCGGCCCGGGTAGTGACACGTTCTCCTCATTTTTCCAGAACAACACCCTTCTAAAGTCGTTGCATTGGCTTCCGGTCTATTTTAGAATAAACTTTAAGATTTCTTTAGTCACCTATATTAAGGCTTTATGCAACAATCAGCCAATATATCTTAAGGAAATGCTTAAACCATTTAAACGTACTCGTGATCTTCGCTCATCTGACCAAAATGTGTTATTTGCTCCTCGGATTAAGACCAAGAGGCTTGAAGGTTTTTTTTTCTGTGGCGGCACCAAAATTGTGGAATCATCTCCCCGGTGAAATCAAAACTTCAAAAACAGTTCACTCTTTCGGAAAAAAAAAAAAAAAAAAATGATTGTAACCAAGTTTCCGACCCACTTCTTTTGATCCTGCATGCTCAGTCGGTGACCGAGAATGAAATAACGACTACGGTACTGACCACCTCTTTTGATTTTCGCGCCTATGAGCTCGGGACACCGAGGAGTTGGTCTCTATAGAAAGTTTATATATTCATTCATTCATTCATTCATTCATTCATTCATTCATTCATTCATTCAGTCATATCTTCGAAAGAAGAAGTGGAGGTATATTTGTCAATGTGATTTTAAATAAATGTCCCCGATAATAATCATGTCTGAGAATGCTAGACTTTGCTTGAGTTAACAATTTTTGTGACATGTATAGACCTGGTTTTATATGTATATATGTGTTATTCTTACTAAGTTATTATATATTTTGAAATCACCTACGTTTTACAGTACGATATCCTGATCATATTTGTATACATACACGTTAGATAAACATTGTGTTACATTTTTGCAAAATAAAAATATGTTTATACAATAAATACATATGCATGATTTAAATAACTATATAGCAAAAAACGATTAATGAGAAATTGTTTTCTATGCTATATGCATAATTAATCTTTGATCAGACTATGTGGACTCAGTAGGTTGGTGTGTAGGTCGGTATTACGATTTAGATGTTATATAAAAATAATATATGAAACAACACAAGACCATCATCAGCTTCTAAGTATAATTAACTAAACTACCCAGTAAACAGGAGACTGGCCCAGCGTCTGCTTAATGATGGCCCAGTGTTTACGACGTTGGCCCAAAATTAACCCAACATTGGGCCAACGCCTTGTGTTTGCTGGGATGCTGCAGCTTGTGGTTACTTGATTCTGTGGTTTTATCATTCATGTAAATAAATAAGGCAGATAAGGACGATTAGTTCGCTGCTAATAATAGTATAATATACATGTATTATTATAGTGTACCAAGTTGCAATTCTAGAATGAATAATTGTATCCATGGACTCATAACAGACAGTTGTTTCATGCCAGCGTACATACGTATATTCGTCTGGTTTTGTAATTTGCATAATATGTTATTTATTGTAATCTTATTATAGTGTTGTGCAACCAATCAAGTGAAACTTGATTGTAAATTATATATTCATGATGCAGAATATCATGATGAAATCAGATACGGTTCCTGGGATGATTATGTAAGATATTAATCAGAAATAATTATGTGTTACTTTGTTCTTAAAAATGATATATTAACACTTATAAACACCTTGCTTTTCACTTGGTGTGTTATGATTGCAACGTACATAGCTTGTTCAATGATGTTTCCTGTTGTAGATACAGTTTTGCATGTTTGATCAAATGTGTGCGTATTGACTCATTCAACCTATGGTCACACTTGACCTTTCTGATGACATATTGTTGTTTTATTTCTTTAAAGTAATTGTTTGTAATAAATAAAGATTCTTCTTGATGCAAACTTCAAAATATACTTATTATTATATATTATTAGGACAGGTACTATTAAATTTATTTTGCCT
>OZ024917.1:37897721-37902981 GCA_964017125.1 Flabesymbios commensalis | reverse complement strand
CAGCACTGTACACTCCATTCCTTTGAACAGTTTGGATCACTGTATATGCCCAACCACGATGACAATTATCCGTCCCGACTGGGATTCGAACCTGGTACCCCCAGGTAACAAGCCCTAGTCGATACGAATGAACCATCGGGGCCGACCCAGTCCTTATGAACATGTCAAAGATAACGTTTCAGGTCCTTAGGTTAAGTACTTTTGTCTTTAACAAGTGTTCAGAAATACTAATATTCACGATTGTATTTGTGGTTAAGAGCTTAGAGAGTTTTGGTTGAAATAACGTTGGCCCTGCTTTGCAGACGGTGGCCCAGCTTTACCTCAGCATTGGGCCAATGTATCATTTTATCTGGTGTCACTGGCGCCGGGATTTCAAAGGTCACCAACATAATGCAGCAGTCAGAAAAAACGGTACAATCACCCAATGCTGTTTCAATGACGGGCCAGCGTCGAAGACTGTCGGTCAACATTGAAACAGTTTTGGTTGAATAACACGTGTTTGTGCAAAGTATACAACAGACCCGGTGATAGATTAGCGTTGGGCCAGCGTCGTAGACGATTGACCGGCATTGAACCAGTAATGGGCTGCAACGCTGGCCCAACATTGAACCGGAATTTGGTGGGTAGGCCTGCATCCACTGCATCAGGTACATCGTAGGCAAGTATTGAATGTTGGCCAGCACCGGCGATGGTGGTGGAAGTAATACACATCGAAGACACTTAGGATTCTGACCCATGAGGAAGACAAATTAGTACAGCACCAAAAAAAGCCATATTTAGGGAGTTCCCTAAACAGACGGTACAACATTTGTCCACATGTCTAGAATTTTTCACAGGGGTCTCCAGATACAGAATCTGGATGATGACATTGTCAGAAATGGGGGCGGGCTGAGAATTTGACACTTCTGTACACCTACCCGATTTTTAGAGAAAATATTCGCTAAAATATGATTTTCGCGTCATTCTCACTCTATTATAATGTTGGGCCATTTAAATGAAATATTGTTGGATTTTTTTTCTATTGATCAGGTCATATATCTGTGGAGATAAAATAATAAAAAATAATCTAATTTTGCACTAGCATCCTATCTCTAAGATCTATTTTGGATATTGTCGCAATTTTTCCAAATTTGCATTTTTTCTCCTTTTTTGCATATAGTTTATGACAACAGGTTCGTTTACCAATGCTTGATTCGTCGAGTAATTGATCATTATAGGGCCAATTTTAAAATGGCCGTCGTAAAATCCATGGTTTTTCCCGAAATGTATTATTAAACATGGTTTTCTCAAATTTCGCATCACAAGCACGGTTCGAGTGTCTAATCTTTCATTTTATTGTTCGTTCAAGTATTTACAAATGCTGGAATGTGATATTTAAGACTCAATCTAAGATGGCTGCCAGAAATGATCGAGGACATTTTCAAAATTTTACATTTTTGCTTACCAATATTTTAGAAGCACGTGTTTTATAATGTAAGAAAAACCCCACGATCGGTGTCATTTGGTTCAGAGACAACCCTTGAGTGAAAATCATATGATTAGTGCTTGATTTGTAGAGTAATTAATCAATATGGCCGATTTTAAAATGGCCACCGTGAAATCAATGCTTCAAATGCAGTCGCCAAGATCACATTTTTAGTGGCTGAGATAACTTTTAAAGTGGTTGGTTTACTGCGTCGGCGGTCAATATCACCTTTGTAGTGGTTTATATATTTTTTGTATTTGCTGTGATACTTTCTTCAGTGGCCAAGATCACTTTGTAGTGGCTTAGATGACTTTGTCACTGGCTGACATCAGTTTGCTAGTGGCCAAGATCACCCTTGTAGTGGTTGAAATAACTTTTAAGGTGGCTGTGATCACTGGAGTAAACACCAACAAAGTGTTTCTATAATGATTATTATGTAATTCATGTTAAACAATTACATTAATTAAAGGGAACTGAATGTTCATTTTTTTAGGAGACAATGCTTTATGTCACCGGGGCCAAAGCTGAGCAAACGCATATTGTCTCGTCGTTCTCACTGCTGCCATCTTAGATTCTATCTTAAACTACTTAACATTACTTTTAGTGGATTCACTGAAAATGAAAATGCTAAATGATATACCAAGACCGTGTTTGTGAGATTACTTTTATATTATGCACAACATATTCAATAAAGCATTTTAGGAGTATTCATTGATTTCATGGCGGCTATTTAGTAATCGGCAATAAGTATTAATTACTTAGCAAATCAGACAAATAATATTAACGTGATCTTGAATCATAGGACGTCTCGGAAACAAGTAATACCGCTCATGGAGGTTTTCATACAAAAAATATAGAATAGAGCGTGTGCTCATAATTTTTTTGTGAAATGGTGCGACATTTTGACAATGCTGCGGTCGCCATCTTGAATTTCTTAGTAAATTTTTACTTTTTTCCCAAGTTATTATACTGTTAATGGACATGGTGAGGATTACAAAGTAAGATTAGACACTGCAATTGTGTCTGTGAGATAACTTTGTAACAAACATGTTCAATAATACATTTTACGAGAATTACCGGTTATTGATTTCACAGCGACTATTTTCAAATAGGCCATAATTATTAATTATTCAACATATAAGCATTAATCACATGATTTTTGTTCATGGGTACGTGTCTCTCAATGAAATGATACCGCTCATGGAGGTTATCGTACACCATTAACTATTTGCAAAAAAGTGAATTTTTGAGCTTTTTCTCCACCATTTTCTGGTGGCCATCTTGGATTCGGTGGTAAATATCATATTACAGCATTTGTAAATACTTAAGCGAGCATTAAAATGTAAGATAAGATACCAAAAACTGTGATTGTGATGTGAAATTTAAGAAAACCATGTTTGATAATACATCATGAAAAATCATGAATTTTACGGCGGCCATTTTGAAATTGACCATAATGATCAATTATACGAAAAATCAAGCATTGGTAACCCATTACTGACTTAAGGGATGTATCTGAACCAAATGGTACCGCTCATGGCGACTTTCTTGCAGAAGCGAACCCGTTGTCATAAACCATATGCCAAAAAATGGAAAAAATGACAATTTTGAAAAATTGCATTTGCGACATATCTACAATATTCAAAATAGCTCTTCTAGAATGCATCCCCAAACCATAACAGAAACGTTTCAACATAGCCGGAATCGCATTGCGTCTGGATTCATACTCTATCAATTATTTCTTCAACATCCTTCACTTCCGTCATTAGTGTGTAAACTAAACTTACACTTATCAAACTAATAGTCAATGGCTCATGACAAATCATACCAAATAAAGAGAATAAAATATAATTTCAGGTATTGCTCAGCATAAAAAGCAATGCTGTGTCAATATCATATCCCATGCATCAAACAGGATACATTTAAATTATGTCGGCTTAATGTTGAGCCAGCATCGCAGAAGTTGTACCATCAATAGCCCAACATTGTTTTGACGTAGGTAAGCACCGTTTATAGGCCTACAACTGACTGTGTTGAAAAATATACGGCTTCAAAAGGGTGAAAAAATTATTATTTAGATTTCGGCTCGTAGGCCTTATATGGTCGTGTGTTCGTTTTGGGTACGTTGAACAGAGGGGGTGGTACCGCCGGCGACCCCTCTCTCAATCCGCCACAGAGCTGTGTGTTTAACAGTTAATGCGAGTCGTCTGTTCAAGTAACTAATCTGCTCACAGAGATAGGGGTACCAAGCATTATTTGCCAAAAAACATGCAACCTTGGCCCGAGGCTGGTTAAATATTGGCCAACGTCAAAATCGTTGGAAATACATTACACTGATGCTGGACCAATGCAGCCTATTTGTCGCTTCCAGATAGTGCTTTGTAGACGGCCAGATAGAGCTCAGTAGACAGTCAGAACAATGGTCTGGGCGTCTAATAATACCTAGGTCAAATCTAATAATGCTGTGCGAACTGAATCAAGACGGCATTATTTCAGAGAATGCCCAGTAAACACAATAGAAAAACAACCCTGGTAATGACTATAACTGATTTAGGGCCTATGGTCCGAAATATTTATATTTCGCCCTTTTGAAACCTTATATTTAAACTAGGGCACAGCGAGTTGTAGACCTATAACTGTTTATAAAAAAACGGCGCTTATCTACGTAAAAAAAATGTTGGTTTATTGATGGTCCACCTTCTGCGATGCTGGCCCAACATTAAATCGACATAATTTGAATGCATCCTGATCGATGGGATATGATAATGACTCAGCATTGACTTTTATGCTGATCAATACCAGAATTTTTATTTTATTCTCTTGATTTGTTTATTATTTGTTATAACCCATTGACTATTAGTTTGATGGTGAATGTCAAAGATAAATAAACATGAATAGTAACATGATAAAAAATTAAATATATAAATATCACATTGAAAAAATTCAAATTGACATAAATTGTTATATAATCTATAAAAAAAGGTTATATTGTACATACCACAGATTTATTAAGGACTGTGAAACATCATCAAGAATCACGTTACTGTGATCAAGCACGTCTCACCAGCAACTATTGTTTTTTCTAAATGACAATAGGTTAACTTTTGTCATGAGTTTTTATGTCACACAACTCCTCTCCTATAAATGGGCGTGTCCAAATTTCAACAATAAACAAAACTTATGTTCATGGACATTTTTGGAATTTAAGGGTGGAGTAGACACAGGAGAGGGGTTCTGGTAACGACTATGTCCGATAATCAGTTCAGAACACTGGTATTATTAGAAAGAAGCCTCTTCGGGCTTCGCCCTCAGAGGCTTCTTTCTAATAATACCGTGTTCTTCACTAATTATCTAATACATAAAACTGACCAAAGTCAAGGGACGGGAATGCAGGTGCAGCACTAGAATTGATGGCCATCACTGCGACCGCTCCTGACCAGCGTCTAGCGTTCACTCACCCCTAGTTCACCCTGTCGATGCGGGCATATTGAATTGAATATAAATCTGGTTCAGCTCATGTACAAACACAAAAAACATGAAACATACCCGATGCAGTTTCAATGTAGATTCAGATTCAATAATGGGCGGTTTTTGTGTGTGAAGTCATGAGTTGTGAGATCCGCCCAGCCCAGAAAATTGGCACATCTGCTAAGCTAGAAGATAGTTCATTGTGATATATATTTTAATTATATTGATGAACTGAAATCACTTCACAGGTCCTTTAATATGGTAAGGACTTTCATACACAGCGATTTGTATGACCACTCGTCCATTGTTTCAGTCACCCATTCACCA